>WYDI02006125.1:0-33739 GCA_009867235.2 Psittacus erithacus | reverse complement strand
CCCAGATTATTAATACTTGGAACTGGTGAGGCGGGAAATTAATGAGATATATAGAATACTGAGCCAATGATACAGTTTTAACTGTCTGTAAACGGGAATGTTGTAACTATTTGAGAAGTTAGACATTTAAATGTAGATTTGCATTAATGTCTAGTTCTCAGTATGGAACTGCTTATCCTTAAATCTACTGTTAACATGAATTGCAGTGAATAACATAATGCCCTTAACAGTAGTCAGAATTCCAGCCTGCTGTTGCTTCTGCTTTTATGACTCCTGGATATGTATCTCTGTTATCCTCAGCTAAATGTCTGCACTCTTCCTCCACTTTGTCTCATAATCTCTCATAATGCTTACCTTTTAATAAGGCAGGGCTAGCGGGAATAAGTCATACATTTGTACTCGTTTCAGATGTATTCTTAAAAGTATAAAGGATTTTGTTTCCAACTTTGTAAAAGTTTATCGTAATTTATTGTATGTTGTTAAAATTTGTAGCAAATGCTATATACATGCCTTAAAGTATTTCTAATGAAGCTAGAAAACGTAAAGAGCAGAGTAAATTGTCTGATATGTTTATGTTCTTTGCTTCATTTTGCTTTTGCAAAAATAGGCAATTAAAATGTGTGTATATGTACTGCATTAGAGTAAAAATTGGATTTGCATATGGTGTTTTGTCATATTTCATCTTTTAAACTACATTCCTGCTTATCAATTGGTTTTATGATTTTAATTTCAGGTTTTCTCTATTTATGCTGCTGTGCACCTGACATGCAAAGCAGCCAGAGTTCATGCTGCCCTGGCACTGTAGCAACACACTTGATAAAAATTTAAGAGATAACAAGTAGCATTTCTAAATAATCTCTGTTTCTATGTAGATACATTTAAATATTTACTGGAACAGGTAGGTTGTGTACCTTCTGGCTAAATGCTGGGGATGCAACATATTGCTTATGACAGTTATTGCAAGCTGCTCAGCAGATCAGTATGTTAGAAATAAAACCAGTAATTGCGCATATTATTTCATGCTCGTGGAGCCTTTCACCTGACATTCAATTTGGATAACACAGTATGGTGTAACATTGTAACATATAGTACTCTGGCCCCTTGCTAATGTGGCTTCTGTTGATTGACTTTCTTGTAGTGAGTGGTGTGTAATCTGTAGAAATCAAAGAAAAATAATGGTTGTTTGTGATACTTTCTTTTATTCTCTTGCTTTAGGGATGATACATGAGAAAACAGCTCTTAAGTAAGAGTGCATACTTGTGTAGATTCTGTAGACCTGGTATTTCTGTGTTTGTGTTGGTATGTACCGACTTCCTGATATGTGCAGGACATGGGGCAATGACTTGTGTAATAGATTTAATTGACTGAACGAAAAATTTGCCACTAAAAAATAGAAGAATCGGGCCATTTGGAGCTTAGTAATGCCTGCCATTTGGGCACAGATATATGTGCAGTGACCTTTTGCAGTGTGGTTCAGGAGACAAGAAGTTTCAAGTTATTTTTGTTTCCCCTAAAAAAAATGTTTGAAACACCAGAGGAACATTTAAATGATAAAGATGAGCTTGTTTCAGATTTTTGTTTGAAAACCACTGTTCTCAAAATATATTTCTGTTTATCTGTAAAACATGATTAATTCAAATACAGTTTCAGCCTTCTAGAGACCAAATAACTTCCGCATGTATTGTTGGTATTGCGCAACGTAGTAGATGACAGAAACAGTATAATGAAATGTATCTTTCCATAACATTTTGGAAATTATCCGGTAAAAGGTGTAAACTAAAACCAAAGCCTAGTGCTTTTTTCTTAATCCATACAAGAATAAATTAGTTATGTCTGTTGGGAAACATCACTCAACATGTTAACAAGCGAGCTGTTCACTCTTTTGTTGAATGGCGTATCATGAGTTTGCTTTGTTTTCCAACAACTGTGCTATATTTATTTATTTTAATTAACTTCTGTTATAGTGTTTGGTTTAGCAGTATAAGGTCAAGGAATGACAGCAGCTCTTTACAGGCACTGTGTGTTTCAGTGTACTTAGACTATGAAGCAGAGATTGAAATCACTGCATTTGAGACTGCCATGGTTTGAGGTATATACTGTTATCAAGACTTTCAGATTAAGCCCTTTGGGTGTTGTTATGCTAAATGAGAGGACGCCTGCTCCAAGATCCGGGCACTCTTGACCAACTCTTGAAATGTATTATAAGATACGTTTAATAAATTTGCCGAGTTGCCCAAATATTGGAATAAACCAACTGCAAGATTATAATTTTCAGATCAAATTACCGCAGCAGGAGCATAAAGACAATAAAGTGCTATAGATCTCACTAGTCCCAAACCCAATAATTTTCATTTTACTGTTCCCAAATTTCAGGTTCTGAGTTAAGTGTAACTAGGCTGAAAAAATAATGAATGTCTGCTTTGCAGTTCATCAGTGCTAGTATAAGAATTAGGAAATTCATTTAACTTAGCCATGTGTTAGCTCAGGATCATGGTCATGAGCAATTCCATGGCCTCTTTTCATGTATGCTGTTAAGATAATTTTATGGTGGAGAGAGATGGCAAGGGCGTTTTCAAAGTGATAGTCTTGTCATGCACTGAAAGCTGTGACCTATTTTGTAACATGTTAATTAACAAGAAATGAGTACAAAACAATGCCTGCTTAATGGAAAGGACAATTTAAACTTTAATAGAAAGAAATCACTTGCAAAGTAATAATGAGTAAGAAACATGCTACAACATTTCACAAACTGTACCTTATTTCATATCCAGCTGGCCTATCAATTATAACCTGTACTCTACAGATGGTGCAATATATCAAAATTAAATCAGTCAGTTAGTTTGTTCCCAATTAAGTGCTAATACTCCCAGTGGAGAATATTACCCTGAGTCTCAGTTAAGCGCCTGTCTTCTAATATCCCTTTATGGTCTATTTTTGTCATTTTAAAGAGATGTCCTGTTGTGTAGGCCAGAACTTACTCTGTCTTGTTCTTCAAAGTGCTACCTGCCTTGCACTCCATGTTTTTACTTGGAAGCTTGATAGAGGATTTGATATTGCAGGGGGCTCGGAGCAGAAGTATTGTGCAAAATAATGTTAGGACAAGTAAGGATAAGTAAGTTGGTATGACAATGTATGTGACCTTATGCTGTATATTTAGGTGCAGGCTTGGCATTACAAAATCCAAATGCTTGATAAGATAGCTCAATTTTGGCAAGAAACTAGTGTTACAATGTCCAGCCACTCCTTCCATGGATTAGAAGTTTAATGAACTTTTCTCCTGAATGCTTACTAGCATTGCAGGGCTTGCTTTCTTTTCAATGACTCACTAGGCAGGTTTCGTGAGCTTGTATTTTACTTGCTCCATCTATCCTCTTTTACTTGGTGTTACAAGCCATTTCAGGTTGCCACTAATTGATTGATACCCAATTCCATTATACTTCTTTCCACTTTCAGGTCTTAGTCTTTGCCCAGTTAAAGGCTGGTTAATTTTCTGATACTTTTCTTCTCTTGCATCTAAATGTCAAGCTGATCATGGATTTGGTCATTTGGTCTAATGGACATGCTGTCTTCCCCTGTTAGTCTTTAAGGTGACCCGCCATTGAGAGGAAACCCTTTGACAGAATTTGTTTTGGGAAGTGACTCCAGAGATTCCAGGCAATTACATGAGCTTCTGAATAGCTTTAAAAGGCATGCTCTTCAGTGCTGCTTAAAGTACCCCTGTGGATTTGTTGCCACGCTGTAGGAAATCTCCTTTATAGCATATTCACAGAATCACAGTTATTTCAGCAGTGTCTCTGTTATGCAAAGATGTATAAAAAAGTTATCAGTTTCAAAGTGTCTGTCATGAGCTATTTCTTAGCAGCCTGCTTTATAGTTTATATGACAATGAGGTGAAAAAATTGCCTTGATAGTTGTTGGCAAATCCATCTCTTCAGTACTTTCAGTGACACCAGGAATTAGTTTGGTAACTTGCTTAAATTTACTGAGAATTATTTACATGCAATTAACTTTCTTGCATTATCTCTGTCCAAAATAAAGGGACATGTCAAAAATACATATTTTTGTGGATGTGACATGTGAAATACTGTTTAGAAAGGGAAGTTTGTGTGTGTCAAGGGAAAATCATCATGTAGTTCTAGTCACAGTAATTAGACAGTGATAAAGCATTCTATGTTAAGTGTTAGAAGTTATAACAAATTCTGCTGAACAGGTTGCTGGGCCATCTGTATAGGTCATGTTTTGTCTAAGGTTGGACCAGGTGATCCTTGAGGTCCCTTCCAACCCGGTGTTCTATGATAATGCATGCGTATTCATATGGTTCATAATTCTGGGTTTACTGGGCAATGGTAGCTTTCTTTTTTGCACAGCTTTCTGTGTTCTCCTGCAACTTCATTTCTTAAGGGGCATTTGGAGGGGGGGGGGGGTTGCTTTTTTATTTGATGGCTTAACACTTCTGAAGCATACTGTGATTATAAAAATAGATGCATTGATTTTATTGCATCAGAATGAAATAATAGGCGCATTTCGAGTTTTCTCATTAAATAATTTAAAACTAAAGCCAAATAATTGTAGGTTCTGTATTAACATTTTTACTTAGGCACCTGTTTTACTCGCTTAGATTTTGTTTTATTGGGGTTTTGGTGGGGTTGGCTTGTTTTACATTGCTTAAAATGTAAATAGTATTTGGGCTTTTGGCCACAAACATAATGGTTATATATTATCTTTTCCATAACTTGTATTTTAGAAGATGTGCTGTGTGTCTTTCGAGCATACAGTAAGTGAAGTTGCTGCTGACCTAGGGTTGCAAAACAGAGCTCATAATCTTGCTCACTATGTGGACTAGATTTTTTTTATATTACAACTTCATGGGATAAAACTAGTGAAAATACTTATTGAATCTTTAGTTAAAACATGAAGCAGTTTCAGAATGCAAATCACATGGAACATTTTAGGTAGTATTTTCAGTTCTTAAGGATTGCATTTCTATGAGTAATCAGGAATCAATATTTTAATCAAAATTCTGAAAGTTGAAAGGGAGTTAAATTTCACCTTTTTAAAAAAACATAGCAGCTTTGCCACATGTAAACATATTGTAATATATACTTATTTACACTACACTATCTTCTTTTTATTGTATATATATGCTTTTTATTGAGTCCTCACATAGATATGTGTGATTCTGTGGACTTCTGATGGAAGGGAAGTGCATTACTAGGAAGCTAATTATGATACCATAGTCTTTAACATGCAAAATCCAGGACATAATTCATGATGAAGTTCGTGTGAAGAATATAATAGTAATTATGTGCCAAGGTACAAATCATGTATCTTGCAAGCCCGTCTCTTCCAACATTTCTTAGGGAGCAAAATGTATGTTTGTAAGCAGTGTGAAAAAGGTGCTGATATAGTATCCATAAATAAGTTACCAGTGTCTCAGTTTTCTTTATTCTAATAGGACCTTACTCAAGTTTCTATGCAAAAGACTTTATGACTAGATAGGAAAAAAGCTTGGTATGCTTTATTCATTTAAAAGGAGCAAGCTGATAGCTGCTTGCTGTTTAATAACTAAAAATTAGCAGAGTTAGTATTAGAAATAATTAAAATCTATGCAAATGTTCAAATAAACCTAAACAGAGAACGAAGAATAACAGCTGGAAAATTATTGTCTATGTAGCTTTGTATTCAAAATGTTTTCTGTTTTGTATCATCTTTAATGTCACAAGAGAAGTTATCCACTCCCTTGGCCACTGGATGAAACGCAAGGAGTTTTGTCTTAATACGATGGCCCCACATCTGGCAGTGTATAATTCTGTCTTTGTGGCTTACTTGTAAACAATGCATGACATACACCTTGAGAATTCCATACACCCCTCCTGACTGTGGTTTGATGCATTTGTTTGGGTCTAGTAGATATGACCTTGGATTTACAGGAGACTTGTGCCACTGAAAGAGCAGGTGGAGTCCAATTTGGACATCCTTCAGTATCTGAAGTGGCACTAGACATTTACATTTAGACAAATGACCACAGCTTTGTTGCAATGCAGAATGCACAGTAAGATCATTGTGTATGTATCTGAAACAGACCAAAATATCCCAGCTACCCCAAAACCCTCCCAGAAGCAACAAACATGCCAAGATGGAAAAACAAATTGGGAAAACTGACCAGGACTTTGATTTAGTAGGTCCTGAAGACTGGAAATACTGGGTTAAAAGCTTGAATATGACTCCTTTCATCTCAGTTAACGTCAGTTAAAAACACTTCCCCCCTTAATAGGGTTGCTCATGTACCCTCTTGTATCCAACATATGATACCCATTTTTTTTTAATTTCTCTTAATGGCCTTTCTTGTCCCTGTTGGACCCTTAGGTTTGTCAGGGTAACATACAATATTTGTCTCAATCAAGTTTTTATCTTGCTTTCAAGCAATAGAAGACAGCAGTACCATATTGTATACTCAATGAGCCTTATATGCTGGTGACTAAGCCAAAATTCTCTATGAAGTATAAGAATATTAGTCACCTGACTCTCCTTCATTGTCTTTGTCATTATCCTAAATCTCAGATTTAGTTGCTTGTAGTGGGATAGTGGAATGAACAAGACAAGGCTGTTGTAAAGGCTGTTAGAAAGTGACAGAAAACATTGAAGAGACACTGAATGAAGTTGTTCCCTTTTATTCTTCACAAACTCTCAAAGGCTTCCTGAGGGCGGGAATCTTTAGTTGCCTCCTAATTTGGTTAGGCTAATTGAATTTAGAGATGGTCAGTTCTTATTTGGAAAGCTTGTCTTCTGGAGCTCCAACACACAAAACTGTGGCACACAGAAGGGGGACTGCTGCTGGTTTCCGAGTACAACCGCCTGGTGCTGAGGGGTACAGTAGGCAACTCAGGGGAAATGGGATAGATCTAGCATAAACAAGCAAGGAAAAGGTTGGCATCTATAGTTTTCCTGTAAGAAAATTGAAGTCAAAGGGAAAGGATGGGGAAAAAGATCTGTGATTTTTAAATTATTTTAAAAATAGTGGTAGTTTGCAAGCAAGCACTGAAAGGAACATGGAAGGTATGAGAATTGAAAGATACTTTCTGTGCATTGAGTAATTTTGTTAGTATACACATTTTCTGCTAAAATGCCACTTATTAAACCTTTGGAAGTAATTGGTACAATTTAGGTAAGTTACTTTGATACCACATTCAAACTCATGAGGACTTAACAATTGTAGATCATAGGATTTTCCAGACACTTGCTGTTTCATTAATGCTTAGAAATAAAGGAAGTTTTGGGCAGTTGTAGATGCTTGAGACTTGGCAATATGTAAGTTACATTTTGGAATAATTATTTGTGAGTTGTTGATAATTTAGTGCAAAAAGGCTTATATGAACATAAATATTATTGCAGAAAATTGTTTAATAAAAAACAGAATCTTCAGCATAAGATTCAGTTTAAATGCTTAATATGCAAATATGGAAGTTCTCAGCAATGAACATGGGAAATGTAAATTGTTAAGTTTGTGTTAAATATCGCAGTTATAACTAAATGTCAGTAATAAGAATTTTGAATAATAACTAAAAAGGATCTGTAAAATTGCTGTAAGTGAAAGAGTTATTAAACATTTTATAATATTCTGTAAAAACTAAAATCCCGAAAGACTAGAACAAGAGAACTGGCTTGAGTGAAAAACTTATGTATTATAATTTTAATAATTGGCAATGTTGCATTGATTTGTTTGAAAAGAATGGGCAAAAAATTCAAGAAGAAAAAAAGGATTTACTCCTGTGGGTCCTTAGAAGAGAGTCAGTTGAATGGGAGTATTCAATTTACTTTCCCTGTTAAACAAGTTCTTCTTTTAACATTCATTTTTCATACAGAAGGCTAGTGCAGTGAATCACTTCCAGCTTACATGTAGATACCTTTACTGCACACATACAGTTTGGAAATATGTCTAACTCCATTAACTGGAGTTGGTAGTGGGCCATCATCCATCTTCCGATAAACCCTATAAAGAGAGAGCATAGGCTGTGATAATAGGGCTTATAACCATGTGAAGTCAAATAGCTGTTTATATCTGACTAATGACTGGGGTGAAGATAGAAGTTGTATTTCTTTTTCCAAAGGAACCTCTGATAAGATTAGAAATGTCCTTCACAGGTGCTGCTTTGTCCTTTAGCTGCTAACCTTTCCTAGCCGGTTCTGGTAATTAAGATGGGACCATTAAACATGTTCTTATCCATAAGGGAAACTGCCTGATAACATCAGTAAGAAGGATCTTTCAATGCTTCTTTTCAGCAAATCTCTATATCAGTTGAAACATGGCTGAAACAGAAATCCAGGGCCAGTGCCTCTATAATATTCTGTATTCCAAATAATTTCTATTAGTAATGTAAAAGCAAAAAAAAAGCTCAGTAATTTTCAGTAGTTCTGGAACATGTAAAGTGATTGGTTTGAGGCAAACATTATACTCCTGATAAATCTCCTGCTGTGTGCAGAAATGCCCCCAGTGTCAGCAGTTTGGTATATGCTGCCTAAGCAGAAGAGAAAATTGATGATGAGACTGTTGTGTTTATTGAAAAGATTCAGTTTTTCAAACTCTGACTTTACTGAGCAGTAATCATCCTGATTCTTGTCTAATTAACATATTTTAAGAATGGCAATTTAATTTTCACACTTGCTTTTCAGACAGGAGGGTGTAGGTGTTACTGGTAGTAGCATTACTACTCATGTTCTCTCTCAGTGGAAACCCTGATGTTACTGTGTACCATTGAAAGCTTATCTGCATGTGCTCCCAATTTTCTGACATTAATGCTTAAACAATAATTCTTTTGTAAGACTTAAGGGAGGCTTAATTACTGTGATTGTCCCTTTTGGACACTCTTGAAGCCATGCCTGCAGCATTATGTCCAGTTTGGGCTTTCCAGAAGAAGGAAGGTATTGATTAGAGGCTGGAGCATGTAATGTTCTAGCAGATAATTGGTGGGCACTGCCATCAGCCACAGTCTGAAGGGATTAGAGAGAAGGCAGTAGGATCCAGGGTCTTCTCGGAGATGCACAGCAAAAGAACAAGAAGCACTGGATGCAAGTGGCGCCAAGGGAAATGTTCATTGGAAACGGGGAAGAAAGGAGGTGGAATTACCTTCAGAATGAGAGCAGTTTGCTACCAGAACAGGTTTCTCAGTGGAATCGTGGGCTTTCTGTATTTAAAGATGCCGAAAGCATGGGTAGACAAGACTGTGAGAATCCATATCTCAGATTGAAGGTAGCTCCAATTTAAGCAAGAGGTAAGGCTAATTGATCTCCAGAGACCTGTCCTTCTGGCCTCAATTATTCTGCGGTTCTGTTTGTTCTGGTAAGGTTTGCAAACACACACGCAGATCTCTGTATTTATTTTAGTAGAGAGGCTGAGCTGTTGAGCTCGTGTGCCCTACCTGAAATTTGCAGGAAAAGCAATAAAAAGTCATGCAAGTACTGTGTGAGTCAGTTTTATTATTAACGTATTTACCCTAGTTACTTCCTTCACAGTCAGTAGAAAGCTCTAAACTGACAGTGTTTCAGTGGCAGCTGGTTTTTTTACTCTGCAGCGCATTTTTAACAATTGCACAAAATAAAGTATTTGAGTAGATGAGGCAGTTTTGATGAGTAGAATTAATAACCTGCAAGAAGCTCTTATAAGTAGCATCATAGTAAGAATGTAGTCCTGAAGTGATTAATCTTGGGAGCGAAAGGTTGAGGGACATTTTCTTTAGAAACAGTCATAAACAAACGTACTTCCTGTTAATCTTCTAGCAAAAAAAAAAAAAAAAAATAACATGGACAGTAGCTGCTCCAGCTTCTGCATTCTGTTTTCCATGTTGTTCCAGACCTTCAGACCCTTTGGGAAGGAACAGTCCCCAGAGGAAAAAGATAGTGTATCTTTCAGCAAACCCATGCTCATCTATTTAGCTATTTTAAGATTGTAAGAAGGATACATTTGCAGTGATAATTTCCATGATGTAGAAACTTATGCAGTGGCTTCAGTTATAGTTCATTCTTAGGTATGCTCTCCAAAAGTATTAAATTGTCTTTCAGCTGTTGGGTGGAGGCATGAGATGTGTCTGTTTGGATTGATTAGTGAGCAGTGGAATTAATCTGTAGTTTTATTACCAAAAAAACGCTTAGGATTTTTTACGCGGACTAATTTTGAAGAGAGGCAGAAGACAGATGTAGTGGCTTGAAGTTATCAGTCTGTTAATACAGGTGATGATCTTGTGTGTGTGAAAGCATAGGGTGAGAAGCAGTGATGGTAACAGGCTAGATACTTCTACCAGTCGAACCAGTTCTTCACAAGTTCTCTGTTCTCTCATCTTTTAAAGCATTGGTGTTGGTTTTAACCTTTATTTTGTGTGATAACACATTCCTCTTCTGTTTTGCAGTATTGGAGATTCCTTAGTTTTTCTCAAAGAGTTGCTCTACTCTCAAAGAGAGGAGACAAGGATTCAGCAACCAACGGCATTTTCATTCGCAAAACTGTCAAGTCACCTGCTGAAAACATCAAAAACTTCTTAAATTCAGAATGGAAAAACATTGTCTCCTTTCCTTGTTTGTAAGGAAGAGTGAGCATTATAGTAATAACATAATAAATAGTAGGGTGTGTGCCTGAGTTTTATATAATGAATGTAAAACAAAACTAGGTTTGGTGATGCAAAGATGGGATTTAAACAGCTGCTTGAAGTGAAAGTAGATGATATTGGGAAACCACTAGGAAACAGCATATAGGACTAGTAATGTCAGCGTTATTATTTTCACTTTTCTGACATGTCAGCATGTTGTTCGCAGCATTTTCCAGAATAATAGAATTTATTCAAGCAATTTATCCTTAATGTGTGTAGTATAAATAGTTTATGTTGTGCTTATATATATCATATTAGCAATATTTGATTTGTGCTTTCTTTACAAATTGGAAACATTGATTTTTCTCTAGCTCATGTTTTGCATTTAGGCTAGTGCTTTCAGTTCCGATTTTAAGCTCTGCACTTTGAAAGAGGTCGATTTCTCATAAAATTATGCTCTTTAATAAGAGCGTCCAGAAGTGCCATACAGCATTACTTGCCTCTCTTTTGGAACCAGTTAATGCCTTTGAGTTTAAGAAGTTTAAACTTGCTCTATAAGGAGCACTATTAGTGGTGTTCCCCTTATTCAGAATACAAACCTACTCATCTTGACCTCAGGTGATACTCATCTTGGGTTGTGACTGTTTTAATTTTTTCTTGCTTCTACCTTGTCCTGACAGTTGTGACAAAGTGGCCTAAGTCTCAGTCTTTGGAGATCACCATCAAAAATTTCCATGCATCTGCTGATAGTGAAGGAACTTCTGTGCATATAGAACCTTTAATTTGATTCTATGAAGTTCCCTAATTTAACTTTGAATTTTTCACTTATCCACTAGCAGAATTTATTTGAATGTATCCTTTAGTTCCTGCTTAAACATTTTTCAGGTGCCTTGAGAATGGATTGATCTATTGATCTGTCAGGCCTACCACGTATCCTTTCTCCTTATTTTCATGACCCCGACATAGCCTCTAGATTGATGTTCTGTTGTTCCTAGGCTGTGATTGAGTTTTAAAGATTTATGAAGTTATTCAAAACTCTGATTAAGACTTACATCACCATATAGAATATTTCCCAAACTTGGTAAGCATAGTGAGAATCTGTAGGTATATAGGTGCTTCATTTTATTTCATCTCATTTTCTTGTAGATGGAGGTAGTCAAAAAAACCTAAGTCATCTTTATTTCAGTGTCCTTCTGAATTTTTTGCATTGACTTAACAGAAGAACACGTTGTTCTTTGGCTGTAAGGTTGTAGAAATCCTTGGCTAGAGGTAGTTCCTGACATTCATATAACTGTTGGGTGCAAATAAATTCTGAGCAAAAAAAGACTTCAGGAAAACTTCATGGCCTTGAAACGATCGCATCCAGCAGTTTCACAAAGCAAGAATTGAAAGCTACTGGTACATACCTGCAGAGGTACATGAATACATAGACAGAGGTATGATTTGCATCAAGTAAGTGTCTTCCTATTAATTCAACTTCATTGTGATATCACAGAGATTGAGTACCTGTAGTTCAGCATGCTACAAGAGTGATAAATCTGAGTTGGATCTACCTTTTTAGTCACTTGGGATTAAACCTTTTGGTGAAGAGATCCATTAATGTGTTTCAAATCTATTGATTCATAGTAGAAAGGTGCAGTTTAAACTCGGAAGTCACTGAGTGAACTTTCCATTAAGTTAAGGAGACTGTGGTCACAGTTCATTTGATCTTTATGAAGTAGAAAATGTGATGTAGACCACACTGGCATTCTGTTAGAGGAAATCATGCATTTACCCATATAGCAAAATACTGTAGCCTATTACATGAACATATACCTATTCTACACAATGCTAATCTTCTGAGCATGAAGTATTAACAGAGCACATACTATCTTGTTTTAAGGACTATTTACTTCAAAGCCAGTGATACGTAATAAAGTTTAGGGGAAAAAAAGAATTAATTTACCATTTATATCAAAGTTTTTTAACTGGAAATCATTGTCACATAGAGGCATTCTTTAGCTGACATCAGCAAAGAGTAATTACAACCCTGTTTTATTAACTGGTGTAATCTGAAATTGTATTTAGCAAAGGGAAAGTTCATCATCAAAATTATTTTCTTAAAACTATTTTGAAAATAACTTTGAATCTGTTGGAAGATGTAGAAATGTTCTCATTTAGAGCAGCTTTTTTCTACTTCAGGGTGTACATGAGGCAATCTAAAAATCTTTAAATTTCACATCTTTTCTTATAAAGTAGTAGGGTGAACTTGCTGATCGCATTAGATATTTGCAGTGTAATCTCCCAGTTTGGTAGGCTGGCAGTTTGCTTAATGTTACTAGGCCTTTTGAATTAATTAAATTTGTTACTATAAATCATTCACATGCATGGATGTTAAAAAAAAATGCTTTTATACAGTTTAGTTGCAGTAGACACTTTCTGACTGTCAGTGAGTTAAGTTGCACTACCAGGAAGTGAAAGTTGATGAAAAAGTTGAGAGGTAAATTTTATGCTGAAGTGCTGTGGGTGTCATTTGAGGTTAGCTATGATTATATTCTTGCTATATTTTTCCATTGTGGTTCAGATGTCTCTATGCCTGCTGTCCGGGCTCTGGACATTTTTAATGGCCGAAACTATTATTTTGTTTTCTTGTTCCAGATATTCTAGTCTTTAAAGTAAAATGCTACTGGGAGGAAGGCATATCTTTACAATATAATTCATAATGACACAAACTCTTTTCACCAGTAGTTTTGACTTACTCTTTTGCCAGGAATAAATTATGAGCTGAGAAGTTGTAACCTCTATCATTATGAGCTTGTTGTGTATATTGGCACTACACAATTGGAAGGGGCATATGAAGATTAATGAGTTGTATGCCAACATGCCCTTTCCTATGCAAAATATGCTATGAGTATCGAGGTGATTTGTACAAGAATTTTGCAGAGAATGCCAAAACTAAGTCAAAGTAAATTAAACTTCCCCATCTGGCTTTACTTTCTTGCAAATGGACACAGCTATATATTCCAATAAAAATCACTGTTTATTATAGCCCTTATTTACAGTGCAGTTTTTCTGAAGCTCCGCAATGTGGGCCACTAGTCAAGATTTTTCCAGAAAGATTTCTGGATCTTGATAATGTCTGCGCTGAGGAAATGACAGAACTCTACATTCTCACTAACCATCATATTCTTAAAATGTGACATTAGTCTGACACTTCTGCATCTAATTTCAGTGACTGCGCATACTTCTCTTTTCTGCTGCCACCCGACCAATGTTATGTCGCATCAGAAAGTGATTACAGGTAGTTCTAATCCCATATTCTGATATGTCAAGGCAAGGCTTAGCCCAGCTAGTGTTTTTCTCATGAAGTGAGGTATAAATACTCCACATCAAGGCTGCTGGAATTTTCATTTTTGTGTGGTGGTTGGTACTAAGTGAGGGTTTGATATTTACGAGTGTTACTGGACAGTCCTGAATATTTATTAAATACTGTCACATTGAATTCAGCTTGTACAGTTCAGCTTTAGAAGTAGAAGAAAAAGTAGTCAATAGTAGATGTACCCTAGCAAAATATGAGTTCATAGCCATTTAATTTCAAGAGACAGATGGTATAAATCTGTTTAGATTATACTCAGTTTTCTTACAGAAAGTGAAGAGATGCAGTATTCTCCACAATCTTACTGTATGAGCACTTACCTAGGTGTCAAGGATTATAGATTTCAATTTTTTTTTTTTCCCCAAAATGCTAAAATGTTATTCATGTATCTGTGAAGTATAGCAGAACTTGACAGTTCTGTTGAATCATTCAGTTGTGATAGCATAGCAAAACTTTTGATTTTTGATGGAAATAGTGTCTGCATTCTTACTTTTCATACCTTTAAAATTTTCAGGCACCGTTGTATACGTCTTGTAAATGTGTCTCATTCTTATAGGAAATGGAAATGCTAAAGTTTACTAGTAAAATTAGTCATCCACACAGTTGTTTGTCTGATCTATGCATTCATTAATAAAGTCCCTGCTGTTGTTGGCTCTAACATTACTTAATTACTATTTGAAATATGGATGTGGTAAATGATCCAACTTCAGGAAGCAGGAGAACAGCTGTTCCCTTCCTTTATGTTTCAAGTCACTGGCTTTTCTCCTTATTTGTGTGTGCCATCCCCTTTTTCATCTTATGACAATAATTCCATAAACTCTGGACTTGGATTAATCTGTAAACCCTGATCCCTGTTTTGTTTTCCCACTGTGTCATCTTGTTCTCCTCTGTACTCACCATTTTATCACCTCATCTTACTACCATCCATTATTGCCTCTCCCTCTGTTCTCTGTCACAGATTTTCAGAATCCTGATATCCTTTTTCTTTCCAGTTCTTAAGTCATTCTGTGTTCCTGAAGGCCAGATAAGTTGTTTGCTGCTACAGTGGAGAAAACACTACTTTTGCCATCTTGTGCTGTATTTCTCTGGCTCCATACGTCTGTGTGGTTTCTCAAAACATTATAGAATAATTCAAAGCTTTTCAGAAACATTTTCATTTCTGCTTTTAGCCCTGCTGCTATTTTCTCAGGTCAGCTACTGAACTAGACTGATTATTGCTTCTCTGTCTACCTTTTTCTTTAATTTTCCCTGTCTAGAATAGACACTGACAGCTAGTTTTTAAATAAATAACACCTCAACTTGCTGCAGGGTTTCCTGTCAGCGGCAGGCAACAGCATTTCTGTGCAGCCAAATTCTATAGAGAGGGAATGGAGATATTTTAGTCCTGCACCCAGAAACTGTTAGTTACAGTATCCTCAGTATCTTTCCCATAAATATCCTGGCATGTTAAGCTGTGATGTTCTATCACTGGATTTCTTGTATAGTTGAAATTTTAATTTTTTTTAACATATTTGTCTTCGGAGCTAGCTTGGTTTGTTATGTACTCCTCTAGTTGATCCTCCCCAAGCAAGGGGAATTGACTGTGATCCTCCAGAGGTCACTTCCAGCCTCAACCATTCTGTGATTGTGAAGTACAAGAGAAACAATAATGGAGAACAAAATAATGACTATGGAAAACACTCTGCTCACTGGAAGAAGTATCATGCAGAACTAACAAATATCCTTGTAAAAGCAATTTAACCTACTTACCTCAGCACAGAAGATGTAACTCTCAGTCAGAAAAACTGAAACACCCATCAGGACACATCATACTTGGCTTTATTATAGAATAAGAACAAGTAGTGCCCTAACTCATTTATTCTGTTAGGTATATGATGTACTATTTTGAGTGTACTTTGGCAATATAGTTTTAACTATTTAAAGGGAAAGACTGAAATGAAAGAATATGTTCACAAGTGTAAGCACCACTTTAATTCTTGACAGGATTCTGATGTATGAAGGCATTTATTATTATTTCCAAAGAGGTTTTATGATTTTGGAATTGACTATCTAGAGGGGACTTTGTATTTATAGTATGTAGGGCTACAGCGATATCTACGAATAGACTACAGTTTATGCTGTTATAAATACAGAATGAAGAAAATGTTACATTCTCCATTTTCAAGACAGAAAACAGGAGATTTTAGAAAGAAAAGTTATTTCTGAAATTATTGAAAAAAAAGAGATCATGAGGTAAGGAAAATACTGAAAACATGGTAAATCTAGGACTTTCATTCTAAGGAGTGTGATTTTCTTTCTCACACTACTGCTGTAGAATCAAACATAAACTTTTAAAAGAAGGCAAGTCTTAAAGCTATTTACTTTTTCAAATGAGATCTTGAGTTATAAGAAAAGACTTTAATTTCTTTATAGAAGTAGATATCCAGGTTGGACAGAGTCTTAGGCAACATGGTCTAGTGTGAGGCATCCCTGCCCATGGCAAGGAGGTTGGAACTAGATGATCTTA
Organism: Psittacus erithacus; assembly: GCA_009867235.2. Taxonomy (NCBI): domain Eukaryota; kingdom Metazoa; phylum Chordata; class Aves; order Psittaciformes; family Psittacidae; genus Psittacus; species Psittacus erithacus. The sequence continues at coordinate 17,301 of WYDI02006125.1, read as the reverse complement.
AGGTCTGATCCAAACCATTCTGAGATTCTGTGGAAGTCTTTTTATTTCACTTATGTTTGATTCTCATCATCCTGGGCCACAGAATAAGGCTTTGGGGAAAAGGAGTGGGGAGAAAAAAAGAGCAGAGACAGTTTTTTTTCATTATCCAAAGAAGTATTTTCTTCTATCCTTTAGAACTAAGAAAGCTCTTTTACTTTGTGGAGTGAATAATGATTTATCAGTCTTAATGCATATGGAGCTGAAAAAGCTCAGGGAAAGGTTATCTGTTGGGTTCAGATTTATAAAGGATTGGTGTTGATTACTGGGGTTTTTTGGTAGGTATTTGGGGTCAGCTATTAAAGGAGTGGTATCAATTTTAAAAAAGTAAAATTATATAATGTGTTATTAACACCTACTGCTTATTATTTTACCTAATAATAAATGCCCCTTTCTAATTGCTCTCCTGGTAACTTTTTTTTAATGCCTTCTTGCTGTTCCTTCTGTTTCTTCTTTCTTTTTGTCACTTATAAAAGCAGTACATTCAAAATCATGTATGACTGGGCTATAAATGCTCATTAACTCTACCTTGAATATTTTCCACATAGTGGTGCCCCTTTCCCTAGTCTTTTCTGGTTTGCTTGATTGGTTTGTTTATTTTTTTAAGAGGCTGTCTTTATTTTCCCTAGCACAGCTTTGGATTCACTGAAAAAATATAGGCAATGCCTTGTATGCTACTGTCCTTATCAGTAGGGTAACAATTTACAGTGGATATAGTTAATTATTATCATCTATACACTGCAAGCAGTGGTACACTAGAGAAAGAAAAATAGTATTTGCATATGACAAAAAGTGAGGCAAGTCTGCTTTTACCAAGTACCTCAATGATGCGTGAAGAGTACTTGATTTCATATGCTGACAGAACACACAGTGCTAATAAAGACTTAGCCTGAAGAATCTCTGGAAGTCAGTTCTTGATAAGGCACTTAAAGCTTATGCTTTTGTTTAGGATGGGAAAAGGTGTATTTTGAGACATGATTTCTTATGGTCTGTGTTATTAAATTTCTGCTGGTCTTTCTGATCAAGGAAAAGATATATCAGTATTTCAGTGGAGGTGAGTTTTATGGATTGAAGGAATTCTGATGCCCAGAATTATAGGGACTGGTGAAAATGAATTCACTGTGTATCCAGTGTCCCACAGCTGACTAATGGATGAAAGGAGGGGAGGGGGAAGAATATTCTGGTATAAATTATTGAATTAAAGAGAAATTTAGTGATCTGTTTACTCATTACTAGAACAAGAAGATTTCCTTTGCCTTCAATAATTGTGCAGAACCACTCGACTGCATTTATTTTGAAATATCTTGAATGTGCTACATGGCGTCTTTTGTTACCTAACATACAGGTAACCAAACCACTTGTGGTAGAACGTGATTGTAATAGAATTTGATTGTAAGAAAAGTTTGGGAAATTCTAAATGGATATAATAAACAGATTACTTGAGTTGTGATGACAGCTGACTGCTTTGTATTGAGCACAGTGACTCAGGTTTCAAGAGATTCAATTCTTTAATCAAGTGCTTTAAAATTCCTTTAATAAAAAGGACTGCAAAAAGGAGAGACAAAAAGAAAAACTAAATAAAATAGAAAGAATATAATTAAGTTTTGACCCCTTATATTGCTGGCCTTCAAAGCTAATGCTGGAGAAGCACAATATTATTAGCAATAAAAAGAATTTGCTTTGCCCTTTTAAAATTGCCATAAACCGATTGACTGAGATGGAATGATGTTAATGTTTAAGAAGTAGGACACCAGATTCTATTATCTCAGAAACTCTGTCACCTGGTACACTCTGTAGTCCTGTTATCTAATTATTGTCCTTAAATTGCATTAGTGTGCCAGCAATTTGTCTACTGTTGGAAAAGTAATTGACATTTGGGTTACTGCTTGCTATCTGGGAGACTCACTAGCTGGTTCCGAAGAGTCCTCCTCTGTCAAAGCAGATTAACTTAATTTCACCCAAAAGAAAAGAGAAAATCTGTGTTCTATGTCACTTATATAGTGCTTTTATAATCTGGTATTAAAATTCAGGATAGGTATCAAAGTTAGTTGTCAACTGAAAAGAGAAAAAAAATAATTATAAATGACACTTCTGACTTCAAATTAACTTCAGCACGGTCTGGTCTTTCACTGAATGTGTGAGCAGTCAGGTATTGATAGAAATAACCAGTGTAAATGCTGTGGGGATGTGGATGGACGGAATATTTGTTTCATGGTTTCTTGCTGTATTTGGTGTTTAAATCTAGAGATGTGGATGTGGCTGCCCCATCTCTGGCAGTGTTCAAGGCCAGGTTGAACAGGGTTTGGTGTAACTTGGGCTAGCGTGAGGTGTTGCTGCCCATATCAGAGGGGTTAGAATTGAATGATCCTTATGGTCTCTTCCAACCTAAACCGTTCTGTGATTCATATGTTTGATCATTAGATCTGTGAGCTGTGGTCACGCATGCAAGTGACCTCTTCCGTCCTTAGAATCTGAGGCATCACAAAGACGTTGAAATGCTCTACTCATATCTGCTTTTGTTAGTGGGGCCAAGCACCAGATTATAAAGATTTCTTAGTAAGAGTGATGCTGTTCTGCCTTGGATTTCTAGCTGGGTAGGTAATGTTAGCTTCTGTCTCACTTCCCATATCCATTTCTAAGGCAAGTGGAGCACTTTGTTTTCTTTAGCCATAAGTTATTTTTTTCTTTAATGATATTTGTGTATTATCATTAGAATAAAAAATAATTAGATATCAAATAACATTTTTTCTAACTAGAATGTGTAATCTTTCTTCTGATGTTCTGTAGTAATTTTAGTTTCCATTTTATTAGTGTTTGGGGGAGGAGTGTTTCCAAAATCTCTTTATACAATATCTTCAATTAAAATTTGAAGAATAGTTATTATTCTATGTAGCCTAGGTAAGAGAAGAACAGCCTGTATTTCGGCAATTATGTTGCACTGAGTATGTTTCCATGTCTCTGCAAAGGGTTTGGTACATGACTGTGTCCTGGGTTCAGCAGTAGCAGTCATTTTTCTCCTTAGTAGCTGGCACAGTGCTGTTTTTGACTTTCGGACTGGGAACAGTGCTGATAACACTGATGTTTTTAGCTACTGCTTAGAATGTTTACACTGACCAAGGACTTTCTGAGCTTCATGCTCTGCCAGGGAGAAGGGGAAGCCGGGAGGAAGCAGAGACAGAACACCTGACCCAAACTGACCAAAGAGGTATTCCATACCATAGCACGTCATGCCCAGGATGTAACAGGCAGTTACCTGGAAGGGCTGGAGATTCTGCTGGGGTGGGACTGGGTATCGGTTGGTGGTGAGCCATTGTATTCTCTCCCCTTGTTATTTCCTTTATCATTATTATTATTGGTGGTAGCAGCAGCAGTGGTTTGTGTTATACCTTAGTTACTGGACTGTTCTTATCTCAACCCGTGGGAATTGTATTCTTCTTTATTCTCTTCCCCATCCCTCTGGGAGCTGAGGGAGGAAGGGGGAGGGGGGTGAGTGAATGGGCTACATGGCAGGCCTTTAAACCACAACAGACTGTGTACAATTAAATGCTTGATACTTTCCAGACTAATGTAATTTGGGATCTAAAGTTGATTAGAGATGCATGATTACAAAATGCACATAATAATCTATGTGACAACTAGAATTACACTTGAAAGCTATTTTAAATTACCACAAGGAATGTAGTTGTGTAGTGGTGGTGATAATTTTGCTAGTATAATTTCTTTAGAGACTTTTCGGTTCATGTTTAAAAACAAGAAAAACTTAAATATCTCCAGAGTTTTAGGTTTTTTTTCCCCACAGGGCTATTGCATAAAGTTTTATTCTTAAACTTCTGAGGTTGATAATGTCAGCATAATCCAAATGAAACATCTAAGAATGTTGGTTAAAACTCAAACCATCATCTGTATTTCTTTTGACTATAACTTTTGAAAAAGATTGTGAGTGTTCATGACAAATCTTTAGACATCTCTGCCAATGTGTCTTTAAAATGCTTCATTTTCCAGTGACAAGAGTCAGGATTGTCATTTTGTTACTCCTCTTGATGGCTTATGTAATATAGTCACCTTTTTTGAACTGGTATTACAAATTTGTAAGGCCTCTTGTGGACCATGTAAATGGGTGGGCTATTTTGTGGAACCCACAATTTATGATGTGTAAAAAGAAAATAAAGGGAGTCTCTAGAAAGCTGTGATCTTGGTGAAATTATCCAAGTATCAAAAGGTTTGTTTATCACAGTTCTGAGAGTGTAATTATCCTTTAAAACAATCTGTTTGGAAAACAAGCATTTTGCCCCAAAAATACCAGAAAAGGAAGTAAGTTTTCGAGCAAACATTCGAGTTGGTTCTGCAGCCCGAGTGGTAATGTGGTGAAAGGCTGTGCAGTGGGAATGGCAACATCTACCATCCAGAAATTCTGGGAGGTGTTTCAAAAGAATGATTAGGACCTGTGTGCTGTACTTGGGATGCGCTACTGTGACAAAACAACTAAGGCTCTAATCTGAGAGCATCTGCAAAGCTCCAATCAACCTGTTCCACGTCTAGACTTATTTTCCTACATCAAAGATTACTCTGAGGTTATTACATTTCCGAAAAATATCACTGCATTAATAATTATTAGTAATCATGTATTTTTTTTAATTGTAAAATGTTATCATTTGTGTGAGAGAGAGAACGTGCTCGAATTCTTCAAGGGTGTTCTGAGAACTATCCCTATTTTTTATACTGCAAAGATTGTTCCCAGAGAGGGACAGGTGACCAGTGGGGTTGCACTAGTGTAACACTGTGAGTCTCCTGCATCAAATGCTAAGCATCATTTTACTTTAAAATTCTAATAGTACAAATAATGAGGCAACTTTGCTGTTAAATCAGAAAAAAAAAAAATAACCTTTTCCCCCTGAAGAATGGTGTGTTGAAAAGGTCAGAGCTGTACCTGGAGGCAGAGATGCCTGGTGGTAATAATGGTAATCCAAAATTCTTGAAATTCAGTAAAAGTGTAAGTTTTCAGTAGTACAAAGGACAGTGCAGAAGAAACAATAATTTCTTAGATTTAGGATTCTTGCTTACAGTGCTGTTAAGAAAGTGAGGTAAGACCAGGCTTTTAAAGAGCTCAGAACCAGAATTTCGTATTTGCAGCCTACACAGCAGCTGCTAGATTTTCAAAATAGCTCAGCTCTTAACAGTTCCTGTTCTGCAAGGCATGGAGCTCTGTTCAAAGTCTGGCTCTCATTTGGGTGCCAAACTGTGATCTGAACTCTCATGCAGATCTGAATGTATACTGATTTCTTGGGGGAAAAAGAATAAAACCCCCATGAAGTAGAGACGAAGATTAGATGATAGCAATGTGTTTATTTGTTAGCAATTAATTTCTTGGCATAATTATGGTGGTGCTTTGATAACCAGAAGTCTTATTCTCTGAGTAGTTAGAGAACTGCATATACTAAAAATAAAAGATGACCTGTATAATTATTTCTGATGGATTAATCTCTGTCATTAATATCATTTTTCTTCACATTCTTTGGTGCAGTGCTCTCTCATTGAGGCACATAGAACAAAAACCATACGGGCTTTTCCTCTAAAGTTCAATTCAGACAGGAACAATTGTCTGCAGAACATACGTGTATGTTGATTGCAGGTATGATGCCAACAATAGATGCAGAGAATTCTGGTTTAGGTATATACTCCTTGAAAGTCAGTTGCCTCCCTGGCCTTTTAAATAGAAAAAAAAATAAAAGAACTTCAGTAGATGAGAAGAGGGAAATTTGCTCTAACACTGCCTACTGTGAGACTGGAAGAAAGGGAGCTGCTAGAAAACATTGTACCTTCACAACATTTACAGAATTATAAAACGTTACACGAGCGTTCTGGCTGGAGTGGAGCAGGTTCCAGTAATGTTCGTAACTGTGTACCAATATGTGTAAGACCAGAAAAGGTGTCATTGGCTTTAGAGACATCTCTGTAATGGAGTTCTTGTATATGGGAGGACATTTTAAAATTTAAACTTCAGTTTGGTTCTTTCTATATGTAGACCCTGCACCATTTTCCTGAACTTTAGTAAGGCATTATTTCCTCAGAGATAATGGTTTCCAGTGTCTTGCGTGGTACAGAATTAGACATGAGGACTTACTATGAATGTTACTTTTAACCGTTTCCAGTCTCTCTCTCTTGAAGTCTGTACTTTGTCTAGCAACCACAGTTTATCAGTACATATTTTATCATTGAATGAATACTAGCATATCTTGCTATATATGCAATCAGTGTATATATGCAGATGTGCTTGCACATTCATATATGCATGATATAAATGTCTCTGTGTGTATAATTTAGTTGCTGTATGGCTTTCCCATCTTTTCTATCTTGGTGCCAGTGTGCAAAGTTTTCCTCAAATCTTGAAGTTCTTGAAGTCTCATTCATATTTGAGGATATTTTCAAAAGTACCTACGCATCACTTACTGAATCTATGAAAAGCTTCCTGAAGTGAGAAGAAAGCTGTGTATTCAGGCAACATTAAATTTACCACTAGTGCTAATATGCTCTCCAAGCAACAGTCTTTGAGGTTGAGAAAACGTTCACTACCCCCTTGAACTAGCATCTCTGTTCAAGAAATATACTGAGAAAGCAAATTCTGCAGCAGATGCACAGGGTAACAAGTTAGGTTTAATGCAAGCTTTTCAGCTGAATTATGTTTTGCCATTTTTAGCTGCATTAACACTTGTATATAATTCATATTATGGCATTGTATGTATGTTGTGTTCCATATATTGGGCTCTTTATAAAGCAAAGAAAGAATGCGATTCAGCATATTGACTTTCATCCTATTTCAAAACTATCTTTGGGGGAGTTTGAATTTTATTTGGTTACTCCCTATGAATTTGTATGCATTTAAGATGGCTAAGCTATGATTTTCCTGCATTTATCTAGAAGCTTAGGCTTGTAAATGAAAACATTGCATTATCATTGCCCAGTTGCAGAAATATATTCGCTTCTGGACTTTATCTATTTCTGCTACAATAACAGTAGCTCTGTTTATTAACGGCTGTCTTATATGGTGTCACCATAAGTCACAGGGTAGACTGGCAAGTAGCCGCTGTCATACACCCTCTGAACTGTCCTTCTCTGCATCTCTGAAATCTTCTTCAGACGTTAATAGACAGATGAAGGTAGTGAACAAAGATGACAACCTTTAAAATTCTCTGTGCCTGCATGAGTGACTTGGAGCTTTGCTGAACTGAGCCCAACGCTGACCTTAAGGTTTTGTTGAGTTGAAGTTAAAGACCAAATCTACAGAGGAATTCAGAAAATATATAGCTTCCTTTCTTCATATTCCCCAGTTATTTTGTAAAGGCAGTAGTGGCATCTTTTGCTTTTTACAGTTACTCATGCAAAATGAGTGTTTTCTTAGAATAAGTGTCAGAAAGCACAAATCGTTATCTTTGAATAGAACTGTTCAGCGAAAGTCATCTTCAAAGTGTATTTATTTAGGAAAGTGTTATGACTGTAGACATTTGTAAGTGGACATATAGCTGTAGCAGGGAGCTACTAACATGTACTCCTGTTGTTGACCCGCACACTATGAAATTATAAGCAGCTGATTCAACTGAATGAGCAAACAGAAATGTCAAAAGAAATGAAACGTCTGCCAGAAGTCAAATATGCAAAGAGTTTGTCAGTTACAGATCTCAGGACAAGTAGTGTAGCTTGATTTGAAGACTATAATCATAAATACATACTTTTCATATAAGATGTGTGCAGCTGTTTCAAAATATGCCTGATGGCTAAACAGTGAGTGCCACAGTGGTGTTTTCTGAGTGCTGAAACATACTAAGTGTTTGGTAGGTGTAATGGTTGAAGTAGGGTGATAATTCTGTCGCCTGAGACATCAGGATGTACGTTACTGGTGCTCATCACAGTCTGTCCAAAACCAACCCCTTTATATCTCTGAATAAAGTTTGTAAGAGAATAAGATGAAAAATAAAAACCTTAAAAAAACTATCATTTGCTACTATGCTTTGTATTTTTCTGGCATGTGTTAAAGGTTCATTTGCAAGTATGTTTTACTATGTTGTCTTTCTTTACTCATGCAGTTTTTGGATGGATTTACCTTTTAGCAACGTTGGCTTTATGTGATTGATCCATCCAAGAACTCAATTGCCTGTTGGTCAAACATGAGTTAAAATGTAAAGTTTGAATTTTTTCGAGGAATATTCTCGCCTTGTACTTCGCATGCTGAAAGATCACAGCTCAAAGGTCACTTAACACTATGAAGTGGACTGGGAGTTTCACTAACAGATGCTTTCTTCAAAGGAAATGGGCTAACCCACTACTGTAGTGTGCTCATTTTGTGTCTCAACAGAAACAGATACAAGAAAAGAGAAAATTGAGGCCTTGGGGTTTTTGAAGGCAGGCTAAAAATAAATAGCTGAAACCTCAGCATATTGATGTAAAGGTGTGTAGGTTGCTAATCCTGATACATTTTGGGGGAAAACATGCCTCACTTTCAGAAACTTCTCTATTGCAATAATAATAAATTAATCCTAGTTGTAAGAGTTAAGGGACTTCTCTCAAAACTATGGCCTTGCTTATAATATAGCAAACTTTTATTAGGCACAAAAAAAGAAAAAAGAGAAAATCCTTGCCTTGATTTAGAAATGACAGGTCTGTATGGAGATGTCAGCGGGAAATGCACAGCCTTTTCAATTAGCCTCTGTACACTCAGGGTGGAAATAATAAAGACTTTTCATTCCTTTGTGCTTTCTTTCCCCGAGCCCAGACCTGACATGTGAGGGGTTTCTTTTTCTTTCTCTCTTTTTTTTTTTTTTTTTTCATGTACCTTTACTGACAATTCCCCTGCCTCATGGCCTTAGACCTTTGCTGTCTTTGAGAGCCCCTGTTCCTAGGCCAGCAATGCTTGAGCTGATCAATTGAGTGAATTTTGGACAGGTGTGATTAGCGACTAATCCACATTTTGTTGATTTCTCACAGTAGCTGTTTGACTTAGGACATTGAATGTTCTTTTTGATTTGCCATTTGAATGTAAACTAGCAGAGAGCCTCCAGGAGTGCTGAAGTGGAACATAATCCTCATTTTGCTGGTGCGTCTCATGGGGAGCTAATCTGCGTTTGCGTTTCTGTTGGCTTCTGCAACTTGGAAATCTTGGGCATTTCACAGACTTCAGTGAGCTGAGCCTCCCAACTCTGCTGTGATGTAAAGGAGGGTTGGATTTTCCTATTTTATACATGGAAGGTATGTAAGTGTGTAGATATTAAGTGATGTGCCCAAAGTTGCTTGACAATGTAATGATTGACCTGAGATTAAGTTGTTGGACCTATTTTTTTTTTTTTCCCCTTGATTTGATAGACAGTTGTGAATTCTCTTGCAAAACAGTGTTCAAAATCTTCCAGGCTCAGCATTTCAGGTAGAGATTTTAAGGCTATGAGTTAACTTCCTACCCTGAAGTGCTTACAATCTGAGAATAGAAATAGAAAGGGCACAGAAGCACAGGGAGATTGTTACCTGCCTGGTGTCACATACAGCTACTGGAAAAAAAAAAAAAAAAGAAGTAGTATTAACCATTTATCAAAATAATTTCCTCAATATATTTTCTCTGGGTATTTCCATGCTCCTTGTTTGTCTGATAGAGCAAAGACTTTTATTTTTCTGCCCTGTATTTTATTTTTCTGCCCTGTATTTCAGCACCTTTGTAAAACTAACTTGGTTAATGGAATGGCTTAGTCAGAAGTTAATTTGAAATACGGCTTAATAGGATGAATAGTGTATTTAAAGATTTATAGATATTAAAATTAATTTTGGAACTGTTCATTTAGCCTGTCTGCTGGGCCAGGGATGCATACACATGCCTTTTGTGAATAGAGATAAAATACTGAGGATGTACGTTTGTATTCCTATGGCTTCTCTAAGATCTTTTCACAAAATCTCAGTGATAGAAACAGTGTTGGGTTTGTGCTTTAGTGTTCTGTTTTATTGTTTTTCTTTAAGTCTATTGCACAGTCCCCATTAACTATCCAACAAGAACATATCACTGAAGCAAAAACTGCTACACGTTAAGACCAGCTTATGGTATGCGGCATGCTGATGGTACTTGCTTGATAATTTTTTAAAACGAGGAGGAGCTCTGAGGTTTTTGTGGCCTCAAAAAACCAGTAACAAACATATGTAATATATTTCCTAATACATATATGCAATAGCCATGCATGCCATTTTCATAGTAGTTTAATGCCAGATACTTTAAATAATTTTTTTCATGTAGGAAAATCCTTTTCAGGTCTGTAAAGACTGATATGATGAAAAATTAGTTTTTAGAAGTACTGGAAGCTGAGAAGAAGGATAGTGGCAGAAATAGCAACATTTCTTTAATGATGCGGGGTGTTAGGAGATTGACAAGTTCTGAACTCCAAAGGTTGCTTAGTCTATACCAGTAAAGGCAGTAAGACACCTACTGAGCACAGTACGTGTCTGTGCTCAGTACCTAGTAGATATCTGAGCAGAAATGGGAGGTTGCTGAAACTGAAAGTTGGTTGAAAGTGTTGGGATAAAATTTTGTATCCAAAGCCTCATTTGGTAGCTTTCTCTGAAATTGTTGTGACTCATGTAGCATGAAGGAAACATTGTAGACCAGATAAATGGATGAGAAGGTGGTAGAAAAAACTTCAAATACAAACTTTACTACAACAAAAATTATCTATTTTCATTACACTTACAGCACTGGTGTCTTTTCATATTCAAAGGGAGAATATAGGCCTTGATTACCTCTTGACTTTGATGCAGCAATGGTTGTAGTCTCTTCACTATGTTATGTTTTATCCAGTGCTTTATCACTTTGGTAATTGCCAAATAAAACCAAAGAAAAAATCTAGGTATTGGTCAAATATAATAGATGGGAATCATCTTTAGGGAAGAGGTGGATAAAAAGAACACTGAAGGGCTGAACGTGGTGATTATGTCTATTTCTGATCACTAGGGGAAGACTTGCTTTTCTTAAGTCTGTGTCTGTGGGATTTCAAAGCTTAATCAAAACAAGGCAGAGAGGCAGTATGTTCTGAAGAATGTGCTAAAACTCAAAGCCTACATACTGAGAAGGCAACTCCTCCCAGAGAAATGTACAGGAAAGATACTGTTATTCTTTTCATACTAGATTGAGGTTGGAAATAATAGTTCATTATATCAATGCCATTTTGTTGCTTTCAGCACAGTGTGCCATATCCAAGGCTAATGAAGCCATTTGGGTTTGTGTTTTAGTTTGTTTTTAATAATTTACTGAGGACCAAAGTGGTCATTTCACATGGACAGTAGAATAATGTGAAACAGCAAGAAGAAAGTTGCACACGAATTTTTGATTCAGTTCTTCAGGAACTGGAATTACTGTGTACATTTTTTCCAGTGCTGTCCAGGGAAAACCTTGTGACAGACTATAAGGTCACCTGGTGGATTTAAAGGGCTTATTTGTGGAATTAGAGTTGAGATATGAAAAATGGTTTAGTGAAGAATTGGTGCCCACTCTGGATTATAAAAGAAATACCTTCTTTCTGTTGAATAATGGCTCCAGACACAAGTGAAATATTTGAGCTTTTTTTTCTCAGATGATGGCTCTCTTGGGATGAAAGAACCTTTATGCTTGGTATTATCTTTGTGATTTATCAAGTGGGAGAAGGAGAGAGAGAGAGAATGCACGTGTCTGTGGATGCATGTGTGTGGCTGTGTTCCAAGTAGCAACTTTGAAAGCATTTATATATGAATGGAGTCTGGGTGGTTCTTGATAGACCCTGGGATCTGTGTTACTGTTTTGATCAGGGAACAAGTAGTGCCTTAAAACATAGTTTAAACAGCGACAATAGGGCGCTTTTTTTGTAAATAGAAAGAAAAATTGCAGTTTATGTGTTAAGTGGGGGGAAAATGGCGTAAAAAGAGAAAAATGCAATATCATGTACTTTTTCTAATGCTTAGTACCAAAGTTTTTTTTCTTCAGTACTAAAAAAGTGTGACTTACATTTCTGTGCTGTCTGTATAACCTCAAAAACATGGTATATTTGAAAACTGTTGTATTAACAAGATGAGCAGAAATGCAGGTTTTTAACATGTGATTTTAGTTCTTTATACTCTTGTGTCAGTTCCATTCATAACTAGATCCCACCTGAACATGAGTATCAATTACATATTCAAAGACTGTAATTTGCAAAGTTTGCAATGGATATATAAACCACCTTTTTTCCTTGTTTAGTTCTGTGTGTTATGAAATTCTGAGCGAAATATAGTGTAGAGTATGGTTTGGTTGGGTTTTGTTGTTTGTTTTCCCCTTGACTACTTCATTTATGTACATAGAATTTAACTGATAGGTATGTAAATGTAGAATGCTTAATTATATCCATTTTAATAGGCTATAGCATTTACCTTTGCAACATCTTTCCAGTGCTTTCATTTTCCTTTGGTCCAACTTCAGCAGATAACTAAGTATATGTTCTTATTTCATTCCATCCTTGCTTTTTCAACAGTTAAGGAAAATTAGTCAAGCCTGTTATCAGGCCTTTGGTGTGGGTAGTAGGCTTGGCTAATTGGCACCTATTCATTGTATTAGCCCTCTCTCAGCAGGACTGAAATGTGAAGAGTGCGGAGCTATCTATTCATGTGCCTCAGAACCCCCTTACCAGATGATTTGCTATCCTTAATATAAAGTAGGAAGGATAAAAGGAGTTGGTGAAATGCTGTGTCCCTGTTAGAATCTCTGCAAGATGTGAATTTACTCTGTGGCCTTGTAGTGTATGACTTTTCTTTCTCCCCCTACCTCTCCAGTTTGAGTCAAGGCTAAAAAGTGAGCTTAGCTATAAGTCGTCTTATCTACAAGTGACATTACCTATGATATGTCTTCTTTCTGTGGGTCAAGGCTGAGCATGTATTAATGTTTTGATCATATTTTTTTCCCTAATAGAAATTAGTTCTTAATTTAATGCTGCATTCTATACTGAGATATTCTTTAAACTGCAGAATGAGAATGGTAGCTTCCACCTTGTACTCCTGAGATGCATTGGCTGTTTTTTTTCTGTAGCTCTGCTTCTCTGACTACATTCTTTTATCATCTTTACCTTATCACTGCCTTGTTAAAGTGTTACTATACTAGATCCATATATTTTTAATATATTACGCGGAAAACTTTTCAAGCTTCTTCAGAGCTTTAAAAACCTGTGCCTTTGAAGTTCTTCTGCCACAGTAGTTTTAATGAAGCTAAAGAGAACAAGGAACAGGATTGCTTTAAACATCAACATTTCTTGACAGAATGGGAAGATTAATGGATTGAATTCCTTGGAGGCCATGGAAGTTTTCCCATAAACTGTAATGCTTTTGGATAGAAACCACAGAAAGGGAAGAAATAAGAGAAACAATATAGGAAGCTGGGTGTATGAATAGTTGCTATGAAAAATAAGGGGCTGTGACAGGATGCACGATCTCTTAGCAAACAGCACAGCGCAGTCTAACTTTTCTGAGTGACCATAGTGTTACAAACAGACCCTATAAAATTTGAGCTGATGAATGCTATTTGAAATAGTGTTTTATTATACCAGTGAAGTATACCAGCAAAACTGAAGGGTTTTGATTCTGAGAAGTATCAGTATATTAATTGGCATTATCCAGCAACATAGAAAGAATGCCTTATATGAGATAATCATACTGGATTTTTTCAGGTAATGCTTTTGTGATTGGGATTTAACAAATGCTGTTGAATACTTGTGCATTACTGCTTTATTGATACAGTTACAGTATATACCAAACAGTGATTTTCCTCAATTGCAACTAACTTGCATAATTAGGAAAATAAAACTAATTTTTTTTTTTTTTTGAGATGGCTTGACTGTTAATTATATCTTGGCTCTCTACATCAGAAAATGAGCACTATTTACCTGTGTGTTGAAAAACTGATAATCAGTACCACTGAATTAACAGCTACTAATTGCTTTTAGTGTCTCTGAAACATAATAGCTGTTTCCTGCAGAGTTTTCAAACAGTGCGTTAACTGTGTTTTGATGAAGTGGAGTAGGAATTGCTGACATGGTACATAACATCTGCCACAGAACCAGGAATTCGCATCAGTTTCCTGGAAGTCTTATGTATATGTATTTTGTGTCTCTAATATAATTTCTTACTAACCTTCCAGAGATGATAAAGTGTAAATAAATATAACAAAATGGAGAAGCATATACATAGCTTTTCTGGTATTATAATTTCTTTTGGCAAGTGGTTGAGCTAGTAATGTGCTGTTATCGTAGGATTATTCTTTCTTTTTGGATAATGGGCAAAGGATAGATGTACAAGTGTATTAGCCAGAACCATTCAAGCAGGTATTTGGTCTGTGGTTAGTGATTTGGCATCCAGGTGCTGAAAGATGAAGTGCAATGTTTGCAATTATAATTTTCAAAGTCTTATTTTCATTAAAGTTAGAGAGCAACTGTGTGGATTTCTGTATGTTTTGCGTGTTAAGAGGAGCTCTGAACATTGAGACCCTTCCTGAGCAGCCAAAAATACAGACTTGAAACACTGCTAGGAATGTAATTTTGAAACTTTTTGTCAAAGTTTTAAATTGTGAATCTAACACTTGCATAGTTATCCCAGGGTGCCCCTGATAGTCTATGAGGCTACAGAAAATCTGATTTTGAGACAAAAGAGAATTTGTAAATCCCGTGTATGAAATGAGGCCTAACCGTCATGCAGTGTTACTGATGACACTTATACTTGGAAAACATGGTTGTGATTAATAAATGACTCCAGACTGCTTTTATTGTAGCAGTAGACTGTGCTATAAACAGGAATGGGAAAAGATGATTACATTTAATAGGGTAGCAGCTGTAAGGGTGCCATTATATTAAGTGACTTAATGAATACTGATCTTGAAGCAATAAATCAAAATGCAAACAATCTGCTCTAATCAAGTGAGCAGAATATTTCAGATACTTACATTATATTAGATGAACACTTCAATCAGGGTATGTACCTGCACGTGTTCCTATTTAATCTAGTTACTGTTTGTGTAACATTACTTTTAGGTTATATGTTTAATGCAGACTTACACTTTTTTTTTCTTTTTCCTGCATTTTCTGGGATTTGTTTGGGGTTTTTGTGTGTGTTTAGGGACTTTTGGTGGTGGTGGTGTGGTTTTTTTGGTTGGTTTGACTGTATTTTTTGTCTACTTACTTTATGGAATGAAGTTGCTTGCAGAATAGTTAACAGTCCATGTTATATCCTGTCCTGGTACTGAAGGATTTTCTAAAGAATGATCAACAGGAAGGTGATTCTGAAAGCTATGACAGCGATTTCTTCACATAGGGATGGTTTTGTCCAAGTGTCTGCATTTACAAATTCATTTAGGGGTGTTTGTGTATATGAACACATATGTACACATATGTGTCTATATATGTGTGTGTATGTACATGTGTGAGTACACATGTAGAGTGAGTTGCTACTCACTAGTGCAGAAATTGAAAAGAAAGAATTGATAGGACCATCATTTTCTGGGAAACTGGTATCTGCTCCAACATAATATATGTAAATATATAATTTGGAAATAAAAGGGAAATTACATTTTGTACGCTGAGATTCTAATTCTGGTGTCTCTTGTGGGATTATGAAAGTGTCCAAAAGGAGTTTGATTAGGTTAAGTCTTGACTGTGTATGCAATAAGGTTCTGGAGAGTTTTTACAATGCAAGGTCATAAGTACTTACCTCTGTCATTGCAAAATGCTGGTCCTAGCTTTTGTAGTATTTACGTACCTTGACTTTTCCCTGTTTATTTCAGGTTGCACAAGTATTTCAACTTCATCAAGATTTATGGTACACTTAAATTGACTTACTGACTAAACCAGTGAAACTGCAAGCCAGAGGGCAGTGATGAGTCCAGGGGGGTTTCTGAGCCAGGCTTGCATTTGAGAATTGCCTGAGAATCCATCACTGAAGAAACAGTCAGAAGATACTTATTATGTATATTTTCTCAGTTTATACTTTGGAGGTGGTGGTGGTTTGGTTTTTGTGGGTTTTTTTGTCTGTGTGTTTTGTTTTTTTTTTTTTTTTGTTGGGGGGGAGTTTGTTGTTTCTGTATAAGAAGTGGAAAATAATACTTGTGAGGCTGTTGTAGCTGATTTAAGTATTCAGAGGTCCTCAGTGTTGGGCTCTTCCTTTTATTTTGGAAATGGACTGATGTTTTTGCCTCACGAATCATTCAACTCTGCTTCTGGTGTCTCTAGCTTTGTCTGGGATTAGAAACATGCAGTTGACCCACTTCTTGATAGTTTCACAAGAGCAAACTTGATGCTTAACGGCAGAATTAGAAAGAAAGAGCTATCATAATTTCATAGGCTGCTTTTCAAAGCTGTGAGTAGCAGGTGGAGGTCTGCGTTGTCTGTCGGTAGATTAAGGAGGACGGAAATGTATTCATTTTGATGGCAGTTGAGAGATGGATTGCCTTTGGATTAACAGAATAACAGAAGAGCTGTTACAAGCTCAGGAGTGTTGTGTCCCGACTAGAAGGAAGTGCAGCAGAAGGGCCAGGAGACCTCCATAGATGGATAAGGAGCTGCTGAGGAAACTTCAAAGGAAAAAAGAGGCTTATAAAAGGTGGAAGCAAGGACAGGACAGGCGGCCTGGGAAGAATACAGGGATGTTGTCTGGGAAGCTAGGGACCAGGTTAGGAAAGCTAAGGCCTAGTTAGAGTTAAACTTGGCTAGGCATGTGAAAGATAACAGGAAGGGATTCTACAGTTACACTGCAAATAAAAGACAGACTAGGGACAACGTAGGCCCCCTCCGGAAGCTATCAGAAGGACTGGCTACCCTGGATTTGGAGAAGGCTGAGGTTCTTAATGACTTCTTTACCTCAGTCTTCACTGGCAAATGCTCTTGACCACACCACCCAAGTCTTGGAAGGCAGATGCAGGGACCATGAGAATGAAGATCCTAGGCCCACTGTAGGAGAGGATCAGGTTCGAGACCATCTTAAGAACCTGAACGTGCACAAGTCCATGGGACCTGATAAAATCCATCCACAGGCCCTGAAGGAGCAGGCAAATGAAGTTGCTAAGCCACTGTCCAACACATTTGAAAAATCTTGACAGTCAGATGAAGTTCCCAACGACTGGAAAAAGGGAAACATGACCCCCATTTTCAAGAAGGGCAAAATGAATGACCCTGGGTAGTACAGCCCAGTCAGTCTCACCTCTGTGCCTGACAAAATCTTGGAGCAGATTCTCCTGGAAGGCATGCTAAGGCACATGAAAAA
>WYDI02006124.1:10649-38105 GCA_009867235.2 Psittacus erithacus | reverse complement strand
CTGCTCCAAGATTTTGCCAGGCACAGAGGTGAGACTGACTGGTCTGTAATTCCCTGGGTCATCCATTTTCCCCTTCTAGAAAATGGAGGTTATATTTCCCTTTTTCCAGTCATCGGGAACTTCACCTGACTGCCATGATTTTGAAATATGATGGACAGTGGCATAGCAACTTCATTTGCCAGCTCCCTCAGGATCCACAGATGAATTTCATCAGGTCCCATGGACTTGTGCGCATTCAGGTTCTTAAGATGGTCTCAAATCAGATCCTTTCCTACAGTGGGCCTAGGGTCTTTATTCTCACAGTCCTTGTGTCTGCCTTCCAAGACTTGGGTGGCATGGTCAGAGCATTTGCCAGCGAAGACTGAGGCAAAGAAGTCATTAAGAACCTCAGCCTTCTCCAAATCCAGGGTAGCCAGTCCTCCTTTATCCCAAGGCAACCTTTTCTATATAGTGATGTAGCATGGCTACATTCTTAAGCTTCTTGGAAAAAGCAGCTGTTCTATTTCTGCAGTAGCTAACGAACACTTGTTTCAACACCTCCTGGCATTGCTTTCTGGCAGCAATTGCTGACTCTAGCAATATGGTCTGAAGCCACAAGTGGGTTGGAAAAGGGCAAAAACCTAATGTCTTGAATTGTGGTGTTAATTAGAAACCAGAAAGAATTACCTTTCTTTGTAGGCCATGCCATATTTTAGTTATGAATGCAGCAAGCTGACGGATGTGAGCAGATCCCTCTGTGACTTCCCAGCACTATAGGAAGGAAAGGAAAATTACTGTACAGCCAGTTTGAGTAATTTGGGGCATTAATTAGAAAGTAGAACTATGCTTCTGGCACCCACATAATTTTGCCTAGCTTCCATTAGGAAATGTGTCTTCAAGTTTTCCTCCACGTTGTCTTCAAACACAGCTTTCTGTTTTCGAATGTGACTGTTAAATTAAATTACTGTGTATTTAAGTCTTAAAGCTTAATTCAACACATTATTTAAAGATGTGTTAATTTTAATCACCAGCATTATCTCATTTAAAAATGCATTAATGGGATATTTCACCTGGTCACAGTTAAACTCTTTTTATGTGCTTACCTTAAACCTTCAAGTCAGATATAATATAAGGATCAATCCTTACCTTTTCCCCTCATATTTGTAATATTTCATCTTTCCTCTTGACTTCAGGAAAAAATACAGTAGCAGTAGTTTGTTGGCTGTCTAGAAATTCACATTTCCCTTCCTTTTTAGGTCCCATTGATTTCTGTTTCCAGCTGCATACCACTTACATGGTTATTTTCATCCCCTTTTTCTTGGATTCAGAACATATCAATGAGTTTTAAACATACATTTTAAAAGAATTTTCTGAGCAGGTAGGGTATTTTTAAGTTCTTGTCACATAATAGCATACCACCTTAATGTCAAGATAATACATTTACTAGGGAAATTGATTTGTGCTATGACATTGCTGTGCAGTTGCCAATGCCCTGATTCTTTCAGCTCTGAAAAGCTGAAGCAAATAAAGCAAGCACTCAGAGACAAACTCCAGCTACAGTGGTAGATCTAGTGTGTAGTAGCTTTGCTGCTCCTGTGCTGGGAATGTCCAGAGTCCATTCATTAATTGAGATAATCGCAAAAATATTCTCTTTGCACCCTTATTGAATTAGGACAGTGACACCTCCTATTCAAAAAAGTTTGCTGGTGGTACATGAGGAAGCTGCCTAAAAATTAAGCTACTAAATATTTCATACTGTAGCCTCTCTGAGTGCCTTTTAAATTTTCAGACAAGCACAAAATCAAAGTAACAACCTATCCAGATGGGAGAAAAACATGTTTTTAAGCATTGCTTATACTTTCAGAAAGAACATTGCTCAAGGCTGTTTCTGAATCAATGTACACACACACATATTTCAACCGTGGGACATGCAAGAACTCCAGCTGTAAGGAGTTAAAGAATTTTTAAGTATTCCAGCTAAGAAAATTTCTGTAAATAACCAGTGATATTAGTGATGTTTTCAAGGTAAGCATTGCTAATACATCTGTAGGATAAGAAAAAAACTTGTTACGAACAATTTCTCTTGCTCTAGAAAAATATTAAATGTGAAATCTTTCACTTAGAACAATAATAAGACTTACAATGATTACTGTTGAATGATAAGATTATCAGCTAAAGCTACAACTTTAAAAAAGCTGGATGAAATTAAAACAGAATAAGGTATGTGTGCCTATAATCTAAAGTCTTCAAAAAATCCAGAATATTTCTTTTTCAAATGGTGTTCAGGCCTAAATCCTGATGTTCTTTCTCTCATGTTGCTGCAAATAGAAGTTGGAAAGTAGATAAAAATATGGAACTTTTAGAAAAGTCTTGAGTTCCAGCATCTGAAGTGTTCTATTTTAAACTAAAGCTGTTCATGGGGGGAAAAAAAAAAAAAAAGTAGAAAGAGAACTACCCATAGCAACCGCTGTTAATTAAACAGAGTGAATATCGTACATTTTCAAAAGCTTTTCTGTTTATAAAAGAGTTTGATAATTTATTGTACAGTGATAGCATCACAACCCAGAAATCTTTTTTCATCTCTACATGAAAATTGGCCTTTCAAGACAAACTGTGTTTCTCAGAAATGATAAGTGAAACAAAAAAAACAGATCATAATCAAAGTCAGACTATAATATACATAGGTATATTTTATGTATTCCATCAGAGTAGTCATTTTTTTTTCTCTTATTGGAACATTTAAGTTCTGAACTATGCCCACTAATTTTACAAATATTTTCCTCCGAGAGTACTATCAGCGTACCAATACTGGTAGTTAATTACAGGCTTTGTGTTGGAAATGAGACAAATAAAAAGCCTCTAATGCAGTAGCAAACTCGGAAGTGGAGTCTGACAAGTGAATACTTAATACTACCTATATAACAGTGGGAATGAAGGAATTATTTTGAGACTATGGTGTTTGCTTGTAATATGTCTCTGTCTGCTTCTAGAATGTTGACAAGAAAAAACAACCTGTTGCATTTTGTCATCTCATCACCACTAAGGCTTAGTCCTTGGACGGTGCGTGACATGGCCCACTGTAGTGGTTTTGCGTGGCAAGGTTTGGGTAGCACATGGGCCACAGAGGTGGCTTCTGTCAGAAGCTTACCTGTGTCCAAGAAGGCCAATGCTAGCTAGCTTCAAGATGGATCCGCTGCTGGCCAAGACTAAGCCCATCAGAGATGATGATAGTGCCTCTGGGATTACATATTTAAGAAAAAGAATAAGTTACTATGCAGGAGCAATTGCAGCCAGATAGAGTGAGAATATGTAGAACTGCAGCTTGAGGGACAAACTCATGTTGGAGAAGTTGGTGGAGGGCTGTCTCGCATGAAAGGGATCCCAGGCTGTAGCAAAGGAAGAGTGTGAGGAGTCCTCCTCTGAGGAAGAAAGAGTGGCAGAGATAACATGTGATGAGCTGACTGCGACTCCTATTCATTGTCCCCCTGCCCGGCTGAAGTAGGGAAGGTAGAGAAAATTGTGAGTAAAGTTAAGCCTGAGAAGAAGGGAGGGGTGGGGGGAAGACACTTTTAAGATTTGGGTTTATTTCTCATTGCCATACTCTGATTTAATTGTAATAAATTAAATTTCCCTGAGATGAGTCTGTTTTTCCTATTGCTGTAACTGGTAAAATATCTCTTCTTGTCTTTTTCTTGACCCATGAGCCTTTCGCTATGTTTTTTCTCCCCTGACCAGTTGAGAAGGAGAGTGATACAGTGGTTTTGGTGAGCACTAAAGTGATAGTCCTTGCACACTTCCTAGAGTGCAAATGACCCTAAACTGCAAGGAAAAGCAGTGCATAATTTTGCACCTTCCTAAGCCAGCAGAGCTCCCCAGCTGTGAACCAAGAACCTTTACTCTTTCTGAAGTCTTTATTCCATCCTGTGCTTTGATACAGGGGAAAACCCAAGCCTGAAAAGTAATATGTAAGTATATAATTAAGCAATCTATCATAATGTTTGCAGAGACACATAGGAAGCAAAATCCTGGCATTCTCTTTCAAATGCATGTTAATGAAAAACGGTGATTTAAGTAGAGTTTTAAACTTCCAGCAATTAAAAGTTGTGATGTCAGCTAAGCCAGAGAGTCTTTTGTTCTGCTATGGCAAATGCATGGTAATGTGACTTAGTTCAACTGGTTTTTGTCACAGGACACAATAAGTGCATTACCCTTTATTTTCCTTGAGCTACGAATGTACCTACTGATAGCTCAGCTGATGCATGGTAAGTGACTGCAAGCAGCAGTTTTAAAGTGAACTTGACCTATCACAACTTTCTTTTAATGCAGTTCTTCACAGCTATTACTGTAGGATTATTTTAATTTTCTGCAGGGGAGAAGAAGAGTTATGCCATTTTCTAGATTTTATTTTCACAGGAATACAAATGCACAGCTATTATGTACAGCTGTGGTGATATGTGTGTCATTCTATTTCAGCTAGCAGCAGAAGGTCTGTTATTTTAGAGGGGAGAATATGATCACACTGTGCCCTGGATTCAGGAGAAAGGCAGCGCAGCCCTCTTGGGTCTGTAGCTTGGAATTGTGTGGCCCAGATTTTCTTGGCCAGATACAAAATTAGGCAGCACTGCTGAAGTGCTATGTGTGGGGTTGTGATGAAGGAGGCCTTCAGGCTCTCTTTCCTCGTACCTCCTTTCTCCATCCTCAGCTCCATGTATGATTCTTCAGCATGAAGAAGAGATAGGTCAGCTTGCAGACCTCAGTTGCCCATTCTGTCTGCCCTGTGGATGCAGCAAAATTTATCAGCTGTAAAAGCTGCACTACAGAAGGTCGTGGCTATCTGATGTGAAGCCTGACCATTCAGCACATCTGTGCTGCCATTTGCATAATGTTCTTTTCTCAGTAATACACAAGACAAAGAGGATAGCTACCTAGCTTGGATGGAAAGGAATGCTGTGTGATAAAGTAAAATTACCCCAAAGGCTTGCGGCCATGACTGGAAAAGCTAGAGGAACTCAGAAACCAAAACAAGAATATGTTATAATGAGAAATGTCACACAACTTCAATGTATGGTCACCATTCATTATTTCTACCATTTATGTAGCGATTTTCAGTAGGTCTCTGGTGTTTCAGCTTCAAAAGTGCATATCTCACCTTACAAACCAGACATTATGTGTCATTTCCTTGAATGACACAATGATTTGTTTGTCTTCACCATTATTCTTCAGGCATTGTTGTCTTTCTATATCATACTCCATTTTCATTAAAAAAACCCAAACAACCTAAAAATCAAAACAAAACCAAAAACGTTATGTTCATGACTGATACAGCTAGAAGTTACTATTTTCTGAAAATTAAAGGTAATTCCATTTTAAAACTCATTGTGCCATTTACCCCACAGCTATTGAAATGTGTGAAAGGAAGGGGGGCTAAAATTGTCTTTGTAGCTTCATAGCTTCATTACGATAAGTTTAAAGAAAAATAAATAAACTTTAATAGCTTTTTACAATGGAAACAGGACATTTAGTCTCAGTGGGTATCCTGAGTACTGCATTTTAAATTTGATTTTTATTTTTTTTTCAAAGGGCCTATCGGGGAAAATGATTAGGATGAAAGGATAGGTCTGAAACTACAGAACAATTTTAATAGCAGTTGCCAAACTTTTGAAGCCTCCATGAAACACAGCCTATTGGGGAGTACTCTAGCGTTGCTGGCTAGTATGAAAAGAATTACAGATAAACAGCCAAGATAACTGTGACCCTGAGGAAAATGTGATAATATTGCTAATATGATACGCAGAGAAAGGAGGAAAAAAAGAGTACAAGTCTTCTGAAAGTTCTGACAGGGGAACAGTTTGCACTTTTCTAAAATTGAGAATTCATGAAAGGGCTTTAGATAAAGCTTCTTTGTGCTTGACAGAAAAACACTAGGTATATCCTAAGGCTTTTGAGCTAAGAGGAAAGTAAAAGATGTTATAGCAATGGAAAAAGTTTCATGCAATGTAACTGCAAGTCCAAGATGAAGGAGGCAGTCAATGAAGTCAGCCCTGTAGCAAAGCAAGAGCTATCTGGGGCATTATTTACAGTCTTCCTCGCCTGGTAAACTGTAGTCTGCTAGGCAGAAACCACAAGGCTAGAGCTTTATCTGTTTTCAAGTGAAAGCTGAGTTTTTTCTGCTATCCAAAGTATCTGGGTGCTAGGGTTTGAGAAAAAAAAATCTCAAAATCTGTAAGCAGGTGTCTGACAAAGATAAACATAGGAAGTGCCAGAAGCACATTAAAGGTGAATTAAAACTGAGCAACTCCAACTGTTCTACCCTAAGCAAGTAGTCCAGCTGTGAAATATATTGTTTGAACTCTGACTGTAAGAAGTCTAACTGTATCTGCTGAAACATCGAAGCATGGTCAGGGATACCTTCCTCTAGATCAGGTTGCTCAAAGGCCCATCAAGCCTGGCCTTGAACACTTCCAAGGGTGGGAAAATACATACATGTATAAGTAATATAAACATGTATGAGTATTCTTTTGTTTCTTCACTTTTATCTCTACTTAAAGAATATTAAGAAACCAAAATAATCATAGATTCAGAACAGCCCAGGTTGGAAGGGACCTCCAAATATCATCTGATTTAAACTTTCATGGGAAAAGGATCCTAGATGAGGTTATCTGGCACACTGAACAATCACATCTTGAAAGCCTCCAGCAGTGGTGACTCTACCATGTATCTTGAGAGGTTTTTCTAGTGGATGATCTCACTGTAAAAAAATTTCTTGTATTGAGATGAAACCTCTCTCAGCGCAACTTATACCTGCTGCCACTTGTCTTCTCAGTGTGGCTCCTTGTGAAGACAGAGCCTCCATCCTCTTTGTAGCAGCCCTTTAAGTATGGCAATACTTAAGGTCCCCCCTATGCCTTCTCCGGAAAGAAAAGACTGCAGTTCCTACCTGGATGTTTCAGGCAGTTTCCTATCCACCTCTCTTCCTATTCAATCAGGCTGACTCTATAGGAACCTACACCAGTTTAACTACTCTGCACCAGAACCCTGATCTCCCCTTTGCTGCACAAACCGATCTTGTCCTTTCCACCAGCTGTCATTCAATTCTTTTAATGTCTAGCCCCTTCCAGCACAGCAAGCCACCTCAAAATATTGCTTTGTCTGATTTGTTTGATGTATTAACACACTGATTCAGCTCCAGGTGCAGACAGAGGCTTCCAGAGTCAACATGCAGCAGGAACCATGAAAACCATCAGGTTTTGTGCTGCTATTGAACTCTAATATTCAGTACTGAAGTTCTCTTGTTGTTACCCACCCCCAAATCAATTATTAGTAAAAGGACAGAATCCCTAAACTCTGTGGTTTATGCCGTTGTGAATTCATTCTAAGTTTGTGTGTTTGTTTCCTGACATACTTATTTCTTTGTCCTCTATGTTCAAGTGTGGAGGCTAATTTGCTAACTCAAGCCATGCTGAAGAATCGGTGCAAAAGCCTAACATGGAACTGCTGGTTCACCAAATGTGTTGATGATAACAAATTTAAATTGCTTGAGTGTCAACTGTGTCAGCAGTTTCCCTAGGGCATTATTTACACATCCCGTGTTTCAGATAATGATATTACAGATAAAGCGAAGGAGCAGTCATATTGTGGTTTCTGAAAAGACAAATGAAAGTATCCTTTTAAGAACAAATATTCTTGTAGTGCTTTATAGTATTACTGTCTTGAATTCAACGGGGAGAGCACTAGGGCTTTGTATCGACATTTAATTTAAAAAATATCCTGTTCCTGAGTAGAACAAGAAGAAGAAAGCTGTGCTTAAATGATTCAGACACTTCTAATTTCTTCTCATTAACTATATTTTTAGTATCTGGTCAAGAAGCATATTATCTTCCATTGTGATTATGTGTCTTTATAAAAGCTGAAACACAAAAAGTTTTAAAGTGACATAAAGAATATAGTTGTCCCTTTCTGTTCACCATTTTATGACCCACATGAAAATAACAGTTTATAGCATACAATACACGTACCTGAGCTAGATCAGATACTGAAGGAAAGGTTAATCACATCAATACAGAGCTCAGGGTGAGCTATATTGCCTTGTTTCTGGGGTTAAACCCAGTGATTGTCACATGCCTGAATAAAGGAGTCCTATCTTTATGTAGTTTGCCCAAAGTCACAAAAGCCTGAGACAGCTGCTATGGGAACTGAGCTGATACTTTACAGTGCTTAGCTGGTCTAACAGTGATTTCACTGTTCCTTGCTCAGCCCCTTAAAAATGGACCTGAGCTTTCCATGTCCAGTGCAAATGTCATCGCCTTCTACAGTGCTCTCACTCAACAGCCACACTGTGAAAGTGGCATGCTAAAAAATAATAGGTTCATTCAAAGTCAATGTAATCTTAATGGCTTATATGAGCTGTTCATCATTCTTCATGATTCCTTTTCTACCAGTATTGCCCCATCTTGAGTAGTTTCTTCGTAACTAATGGATGATGGCTGGGTTATTTTGCAAAGTAAAAAAAAATAAAAAAAAACCCACCCTGTTGACTGGGAACAGCAATAGCTAGACCAAATATGTGCATTATAAGTTCCATATTAAAGACAAAGATCTTTATTTCTTCTCTCAGTCTCTCTCCTTCCTTTACTTCTCAGCTACACAGAAAAAAAAAAAAAAAAAAAAAAAAGGAAACAAAAACAACAAACCAAACACCACTACCATACAGTGTTTTAATAGTGGTATAAAGTTCTCAAGGAAGGAAAAATAAAGCAGAACACAGTTCACAGATTGAAGAATAAGTACTGATCAACAGGGTAAGAAAGATTATTACTCCAGAAATTGTTTAGTTCTCCTTGGAGAGTCCTAATTGCGAAAAGATTGAATAAGACCATATTTCCACTGCAACTTCTTCAAGGTACAACACCTGCTACTGGGCAAGAAAGTTTTTTTTCCAGCAGAAAACATTCCAGTCCTCGTCCAGCCTTTCTAAGGGCCAAATAGAGGCCACTTTTCTACAGGGCTCTTTGTCCAAACAATTCTATGTAGCAAATTGTGTTAAAAGATTGAAATATGTGATTCTCTGGGAAAGCTGGTGGTTCAGTTAAAAAAAAACAACAAACCAACAAAAAAACCCATCCCATCAAACAAACAAAAACAAACTGAGAAGCTTACACAATAATATTTTTGCTTCTGACTCCAACTAAAGTCAAAACACCCAGGGTAAAGACTAATGGAAAATGTTTTTCTCTCAGTTATCTAAAGAGATTTTTTTCAAGCCAGATTTGAATTTTAGATTTAAAGTTCAAGCTAGTTCTTGTTTTATCTCACTGGTTCTTCTAGATGTAATCCCTTTGATTCCTATGTATCCAGGATGCACAGAAAAATCCCAGAAAGCTCACTGAGACAAACAATTGGCCAAGAGAAAGTTGTTTAGCCTCCTCTCCTTGTAAAAAAAAAAAAAAAAAAGAATTTCTTTTTTCTTTTTCTTGCATCTTGCAATAATTTTTTTTGTACAATATTTGCATTGCCTTCCTGTTCTATTGTCATCCCAGTACTTATACAACTGCATAATATCTTCCCACTGTGTGCATTCTACAATGAAAATTGCATTTCGGTAAATCAATACCATATTCTAGGCAAGCTCCAACTCTGTGGATGAGCCAGAACATCACACTGAGTGTAGGAGCTGATTGACAGTTAACAGTGGATTACAAATTATGAGTGAAATCAGTTTTAAAATTACATGAATTTATAAAACTAATATACTCCCAGCACACAAGTGTCTCATAGCCCTATTTTCTAAAACCCCTCATACAAACAAACACAAAATATATTTGGTACACCAGGCTTTTAGAGCACAGATAAATTGGAAGACATCAGACAAGTTATTAGATCCATTTTTCCCCTAAACAATACATCAGGATTATTTCTGCATTCCTATGATGTAAACACTGTTGGTTTCTTTTTTTATTTTTTATCCAGAGAAAACATCATAAACGTATGTGATTAGGCCTGGAAGCAGAATTAGTTTTAACAGAAAAACATTTTAAAAATCAGTAATTAGCAAATTAAAAAAGGAACTTCATAGAACAGTCCTTTTAATGAGTTAGAAATACTCTGGTGTAGTTTTATATGTAGATGGCATAAATGCTACAGGAAAGTGATAGATCAGTTACATGCATATTTTACTAATACACTTTTGCTTATGCAAGTACTGGCAAGTACATCTGTGACAGTTCTTCAGAGTAAAGATGCAGTGATATTTTATATTAACAAAACCAATATTACCTGAAATTTAAATCCTGTGCAAATCTATTTTAAAATGGATTGAGAAAAAAATTCTATTTGCTCATATTATTAAAAAACCCTGTACTAAATTTAACTCATGCCGTTTAAAAGTGTCTAACAAGACACTAAGTAATTTCATAGCGGGTTTTACTGTAATATGTAGTATTTCAACTTCTGTCAATTTTTGCTATGTAAAACTATAGCATATAATTCTGTGGGAAAAAAGATAATTATTTTTGTGATAGTTGATATATATCTGTACATTTGTCTGCTGCTGATGCAGGAGGAAGTCCATATCTTTGTGAATGTTCAAGCCAGAAGGTCTTCTCTTTGTTCCTCCAAAAGTTATTGATTCATTCTTACATGGGTGAGAACGTACACAGCATTTCTTCCATCTCCTTTGGAAAAACCAAATGACTTCAGCTTTATGGAGGACTGCTGAAAGAGGAATAAACATTGAAAGTAGGAATGGTCACCCCCCAAAAAGAACCAGTGATTTTCTTCCTGTCTGCCATACATACACTCCTTAATTCACATCTTTTGCTCTATTATTTCACACCAATTGAAAATAAGTTTCTTGCTAAGGGATGTCAGTCTGTAAATGATTTCTAGGACATGAGCTACTCATGGTGGACACAAGTGCATACAAGATTAGATAGGTGAACTTTGCTAAATCTGCATATTTCTGTCTTAATGTGAAGGGAAAGACTTGCTGGGAAGATAGCATTTCTTTTGTGGAAAACTCCAGAGGCTGAGGCAGCAGCCGAGACCTGACTAGTCATACCAACATGAGTGTTTAGCCCTGCGGTGAACCAGGCCTGTGTGCCACAGTTTCAGAACATAGCTATTGGCACCCCAGTTTGAAAATTCTGCTCTGTATATACTGTAGAAGAAAAGAGTAGAGGTTATTGCATGCCGTTATGAGAAGTAACTGTGAGAGGTTTATCACTTATTTCCACAAATATGAGAAGCCATGCTGCAGTTACACAGTTACAGTGATATTTCTGTTGCAGACAGAGTACAGCTAGCATATCAAACACAGCCAGTAAGTTTTCACTGATCAAATTGCTGTACATATGTTGTTCCAAAAGCTTGATGAACAAAAGCACAAGTAGGACTGTACAAAACTGCAGTCACTGCCTGTGCGGGGAATTTATGACAATGTTCTCTGCTGTTCTCCAGCTCCTGAATTCTGCGGTGAAAGTCCCTAGGCTGGTTGTCACTTTGAATTACAAAACACTGCCTTGATGAAAATGTATGCCAGCCTCAAGAAAATCTGTACATAGAGAAATGAACTGTGTATCTAGAAACCTGTTGGATAACTTTGTTTCTTGTTAGGTCAATCACCCGTTCCCTTTTCTGCTTTTCATTTTTATATTAGGAGCTAGCCAGTACATTTAGCAATATGACCATAAATCAACAGTTATATTGCAGTACAATTTTGCAAAAGCAAGGAGAAATGAATAACTGCTTATAAACATATATATATGTGTGTATATATGTGTGTATATATATGTTACATTTGGGTGGTGTGATTCAAGTTTTTATTTTCTTTGTGTCAATTTATACCCTATATCTGAAATTCCACTGTTTAGGGTTTTTTGCCTGTCTAGACATGATAGGTCCTCTTGCTTAATGGTGGAAAGCACTAAGTGAAGGATCTTAAAAGTATCATTAAATATATTTGACCGGTAAATTGTGTATGCCTTACACCAGGCATAGTCAGAAAGAGAAAGGAAGCTAAAAGCATGTGGTCCTGCCTAGTGCACTCATTGTCTGCACAGCCATAGCAAATGTGCACCCAGGACTTTGATACTAGAAAGCAATTGTATCTTTCCTGAGTATGGTTATAATACTACCTTTCACTTCTGTTACTGTCCTGGGTTCAGCAGTAGCAGTCATTTTTCTCCTTCTTAGTAGCTGGTGCAGTGCTATGTTTTTGACTTTCAGCCTGGGAACAGCACTGATAATACCAATGTTTTTAGCTACTGCTTAGAATGTTTAGTCTGGCCGGGGACTTTCTGAGTCTCATGTTCTGCCAGGGAGGAGGGGAAGCTGGGAGGAAGCAGAGACAGGACACCTGACCCAAACTAGCCAAAAAGGTATTCCATGCCACAGCACATCATGGCCAGGATGTAACTGGGAGTTACCCGGAAGGGCTAGATCACTGCGGGGGTTGGACTGGGTGTCGGTTGGCAGCAAATGGTGAGCAGTTGTATTGTCTTCCCTTATTATTTCCCTTATCATTGTTATTATTGGTGGTAGCAGCAGTGGTTTGTGTTATACTTTAGTTACTGGACTGTTCCTATCTCAACCTGTGGGAGTTGTATTCTTTCGATTCTCCTCCCCATCCCTCCGGGAGCTGAGGAAAGAAGGTGGGGGAGTGACTGAGAGACTGCATGGCTGAATTACTGCTTGGCTTAAGCCATGGCAGTTACTCATCAGTAAGTCTGCCCCAGAAAATAGTTTGGGTTATAGCCTGTCTCTTAAATCTTGTACCCACTGATGGTCCTATTGGATAGTAGTTTACAAAATTATTGGCCTGAATTTTCCTCTAGATCCCTCTTTTCCTGTTCCTCCTGCTTGTAAGGTATATTTCGCTCTGTGCTCCAAATTTTCTGTCTTTTTCCCCAGAGGTGATTTTTCCTATGGTATTTTAATTTTACCCTTGGCTAGCTGCCTCTATACTCAGCCACCTGTTTCATTGTTTTTCTTTTTCTCCTCTTGTAAATCATTAAGATGGTAGAGTCCCTGTCGTGATCTTCTCTGCCTCATGTCTTTATATGTTACAAAGAAGTGTAAAAATGCAGGTTCATTCTCTTGTCATAGTTTTTCGTGTCACTCTTTAAATGGTCAACATGGAAGCCGGAGCCCACATGATCTGCAAGGAGCCCAGGACGTCCTCTTCACAACCGAACCCTTTATATTTTCTGACAACATAACCGTGACACATCATGCCTGTGCTCTTACAGCAAGACACAAAATACGGTCCATGATGTCTATCTGTAAAAATAGTAGAAACTAGCAAGGAGTTATCACTGCTTTTTTTTAAAGCCTCGCTCTTGGAATCTTTTGCTGAAAGAACAGTCATGGATAAGAACTACTTTATTGCTTGCCAGAGGACTTTTCCCTGAATTCAGCTAAATATATATCTATTAAATACGTTGAAGTTCAGCTGTTCGTTCAGACAGACAGATTCTTTCCACTACTTGGCTGAATAAGCTGATTGGAAAACAAGTCAGTAGATGTGTTATACCCAATGATCAAAGTTTCATACCAACTCTTTCACTATAATACACATTTTTTTACTAAGAACCAGACTGGGAATGTGCTGAATGTTATCTACAGTGGGACAGATGGAGGGAATCCAAAGTTATAACCATGAAAACAACTGTTCAGCTGCTTTCAAATTCTACACATGCTTCAATTTTGAGTTTAAAATTCAGATGACTAGCTAGTGTCTTTGCACATGTCCATTCCTGATGGCACAAAATGTTGAGTTCAACCTTGAAATCCTGTTTTATTCCAGAAATGTAACATTCTTCATGACATGCCCCCTTGAGGACACATACTGCTAGGGCACACCTGATGCTTGGGGGATGTTGAGTCTTTTTACAGACTTCAGCTGCAGCCACCACTTCAACGTAAAGTGAGCCTGGAGGTGATGGAGCTTCATTAATGGAGGCTAGTGGTTCAGACAGTCAGCAGGAGCTGGAAGTTCCCCATAGCTACAGGTGTCTGTTGGGACTGGCTGCGCGATGGCGACGTCTTGTGAGCAATCCAGACACCTTGGGGTTAAAAGATGGTGTCTCTGCAGGGTGCACGAGGCATGCGCGTGGACATCCAGCAGGGGCCAATCGAGTGTTGCTATCCGGCACGTGAACAGTGTTGTCAGACCAATCAGAAGTTGTTATGATGCTCGTGCTTGTTCAAATTTGTTATATAAGCAGTGTGTTAACAGGCAATAAACGGCATTCACTGGATCATACTGGTCAGCTCAGCGTTGTCCGTGACTCCCGCGCCGCGACAGGTGTCCCTTGATGCCCTAAGCTCATGTAAAGTAGTTCTTGTCTGGGGACTTACTGGCCCATTTAGAACCTCGTCATCAGGTAAGTTCATGTTGCATGCTAAACCCAAGCCAGAGCTAAAGTTTCAGTCTTAACTCAACGTGCAGATTTTTAACATTCTGACTCAGTACTTGGAACCCCTCATGGGCCAGAAGACCCTGAATTCAGCAAGGCAGGATTAATCACCTCTTATTGGTAGTATACATCAGCATGCAGGGCCAGCATGGCAGCTCCATGGGGGAAGCTCAGCCAGGAGCGTAGGTGATCTGGGCATGGGCTGTGTGCTCTTCCATGGCATGCATCCCCCAGAGCCTGAGCTGGGTGTGCTGAGCTGGCGTGGGTGACGGTCCCTCCAGGAGACAGGGCTGTGCCCAGCCAATGACAGCATAGGTCAGGGAAGGAGAGTCTGCCCCAGACTGAGCTGAAACGGGCAACATGGTCCCCAAAATGGCCATATTAGTGCCTTCAGGGACAAGAAAAAACAAATTTTGGCAGTTTAGAAGTTTTAGAATGTCTCCAAGCCATTTGGCATACATATGAGCGTAGTAATGCACGGAGGTGTGAGGGGGAGCAGGAGAAGGAGATAGAAGGGATGGCTTGCTCCCTTTCCCCA
This sequence comes from Psittacus erithacus, assembly GCA_009867235.2. NCBI lineage: Eukaryota > Metazoa > Chordata > Aves > Psittaciformes > Psittacidae > Psittacus > Psittacus erithacus. The sequence goes on along the minus strand of WYDI02006124.1, from coordinate 23,174 downwards.
TATTTACCTTCATTTCTCATCTCTGACATTGCCCCAGTAACTTCTGCACCACCAGCTCATCTGGCTGAGATCAGTCCAGGACCCATGGAGACACTAACCATGGTTCAGGAGACTCACCAGACCAATATTTGGACAACTTATCTGCAGAGTCTGACACTGTCTCTGAGACCAGACAGCCAAGAATTAGGCTTTGCAACACTGTGCTACTAGGCACCTGAGTCCTTTTTTAACCTTGTCTACAGCTATTTCCAGGAACATAAATGGCAGACAGAATAGTAAAGGCATTCAACCAAAAGTGAAGTATGGAAGTGATTTTTGTGACTTTCCTTTTGCAAAATGAAAATAAGAAATGCCTATTTTTGCTTATTTTCGCTTGTTTTCATAGACCTTGACTTTCATTTTGCAAATGAAATTAATTGTGGATTTTCTGTGCACTAATCACTGTTATTCATGTAGCTCAACTACATGAATAGGATGGATAACCAATTTAACATAAACTGAATCCATATTTAAGAACTAGATTGTTTTCATACACATTACTGTACAAAGCTTGCATTTTGACAAATAAAAGACAAATTTATCAAGGTTGTTAAATAAGTAAACTGCGTTTCCCTTTTCTTCAAAAGAATTAAACATCTACAAGCAGTTAATTGGCTACCTCTGAATATAATTTTAGCTTTTATCTCTAATTGAAATCCACAGTATAATAGACTCCATCTAACAGGAAAATTAACCACTTATAAATATGTGTCACTGTTATTCTCTTTTATAAAACAGTGTATTTTGATAGTGTATTGTGAACTCTCACTTCATTACTGGGAGCCATTTTCTGGAATTGATTCTGCCCCAAGTGCACAGAGAAACCCAATCAACAAAGAACCCTTCATCGTTACATAAAACACAGTATGAAAGTCGTCTTCTTCTCCAATTTTGTTTGTTAGACTATGCCTAAAGTCAGAGTTATTTTAAAAGTTGCACAGGGACCTGATTCTGAGGTCTACTTTCATAAAATTTTCAACCAGAATTTTAACACTGATGTATATATCTAATCTAAACCGCTTGAGTTTAAAATTGCAAATGTATAATACCTAAAGCAATACTCTTAGCAAGCAATTTCTCAGTAATCTATAGGGTGAAATATATTCACATAAAATAGCTGTTGAATAATTCCAAGGAATGAAAATATTCTGCGGAAAAGTAATAATTTTCTTACAATTAATGAATGGTAAAAACTCTGTGTTTATGAACAGATTTGTTTGCTGCAAATAATTTTTCTAGTATCTAATCAAAAGATACCTCTCTATTTTCAGAGTATTTTACATGACAGTATACAACGGCAGGCCACTCTGTTTCCAGGCTTGTTAAGAAAAATGATGGAGGGTTTTCAATTCAAAATAATAAGGAATTACACTAACTTAAATGTAACCACCATTCAAGTCTAATATAATAGGAAGCTGTTTTCACTCCTTTCTTATGCAGCACTGAGGAAGTAACTTCTGTTTATGGAAAAGAAAAAGAAACAAATCCATAAATTTCAATTCAGTAGCAAGCTTCTTGGTACAGTGGCCTTTAGCTGTTATAAATTGTTTAGTGTGTGTTTTAAATCCATGGACTTCTAAGGGAACAAAGTAAAGTGCTGTCATTCCTTTTTCACTCTACTGCTTTATTTCCTTTGAAGTCTGTTTTGGACCTATGATCTTGATTCTCTTGCACTGTTTTATTCAAGTTTACCAATAACCATCTGTGGCTGTCATTACATTTCATGGTCCAAAATCTAGCTTCTTAAATGCCAGTCCCGATGTTTGCTGGCTTACTTTCTTTCATTTGCAGCTCTCACTGGGACTTTCATATTCAACGATCAGGCAGAAAGTAATGTCTTTGATGTTTTCAGAGGTTGGAAACATATTTCTCCCTCTAGCATCCTGAGATTCATTTGAACACATGGAAAGAAGTCTGAATTTTGTAGAAGAGTTATCTAGACAGTGATCCACTTGAACAAAATAAGTGCAAAATTTGTAGCAAATGTATTTTTTCCTCATTTCTACATGCTTTTTTGCTGTGAAATTATTAACCCCTTTGTAGAGAGCTTAGAAAGGAAAAACCTACAACTATCAATCATAGATGTTGATAATAAATGTTGATAAATCACCAGTGAATGCATTCTGGTCTCCATTCCAAACCACTGAGCACGTGTGTCTAGTATTTCCCCAGCAAGGTATCTCAGGGAAAAGTGGAAATTCAGTAGACTTCTTTACAGGTTACAGTGGCTGACAGATCATTTACAAGAACAGAACACATTATAGCCTCTGTTTGCATGGGTATCCCAAGGCTATATTAGGCTTCTCTCCAGTGTATCTTCCAGGTACCTAATCTTCCTTTGACTTCACTGCTGAATGGGATTTATAACACTTCCCACTATGTTATGGGATTCATAACACACTTCCTGTGTGTGATGATGGCACAGGTTACAGAGTGATGTCTTTATGGCTTTACTGTGCCTCCCTTTCCAAAACAAACAACAGCTTCTACAAAACACCTCACTCAGTTTCACATGGGCACATACAGCTATAGTCTCTGCAGACTTCACAGATTTCTAAAACAGATCGCCCTTTCCCACTACAGAATGTTCTAGTCTCAGCAAAATAATAGTTTCAACCAAAATTCCTCTTTAACTTTCCCACTTTCTCTGTGCTCATGCAGCTTCCAGTTTGCCCTTTTAACCATGGGGTCACTGTGTGACCAAAGCTAACCTAATCTTGGTTTATCTGGCTGAAAGGGAAATATTTGCTTCAAAATATTACCAGCTTCTACGCTGGGCCAAAGTGCCATAATCACCAGTACAAGATCTTTCCAGTACAAAAGCTGAACAAACATGATCTGAAACAAAACTAAGCGCAATGGTGTCATTTTCATCAAATTAGTGAATGAACACAATGCAGAGGTGTACCTTTATACAGCATTAAGACATGCGGTGGGTTGACCCTTGCCAGCTGCCAATCACCAACTCAGAAAAGATCCTAGATGCCTGATTTGCTCTGTTTGCTCAACCAACAGCCTTGGGGTCTTGCTTATGCTTCCAGGAGCTTGTTACATCTCTTTAACCAATGATACCTCAAAGTATGCACCCCTCACCACACCTTACCTTACTTTACCTTACCTTACCTTACCTCACCTCCCCTCACCTCATCTCACCTTACTGTACTTTACATTTACCCTACCTTACCTTTACCTTGTCTTAACTTACCTTACCTTAACTTACATTACCTTACCTTACCTTGCTTTACCCTTACCCTTACCTTACCCTTACCCTACCTTACCTTACCTGACCCTTACCTTACCCTTACCCTACCTTACCTTACCTGACCCTTACCTGACCTTACCTTACCCTAAACCTTACCTTACCCTTACCCTTACCTTACCCTTACCCTACCTTACCTTACCTGACCCTTACCTGACCTTACCTTACCTTTACCCTTACCCTACCTTACCTTACCTGACCCTTACCTGACCTTACCTTACCCTTACCCTTACCCTACCTTAACTTTACCTTTTTCTTACCTTTACCTTATTCTTACCCTTACCTTACCTTACCCTTATCTTACCTTACCTTGCCCTTATCTTACCTTACTTTACCTTACCTTACCTTACCTTACCTTACCTTACCTTACCTTACCTTACCTTACCTTACCTTACCTTACCTGGTGATCATCAAGGCTGAGTGTCTAATGTTGTCCCAGGTCTGCCAGGACAAATAGCACTTCATGGATTCTCCACAGTCAAAGACCTCCCTTGACGTCCTAACATCATTGGATCATGAGCAGTAGATAAGATAGGTCCCTGAAAGCACAAAAATAGCTTGAAATTTAGTTATTGCTAGATGTCAAATCTTGAAACAGTCACAGAGTAAGCAATGATAAAGCATATAGCCTGTAGTCTCTTCTGAACCTATTACCTGTATTACTTTTGAGTACTATTTTCCAATCCAAATATATAAATTCCTTTGGAAGCACATTTGCATGCATGGATCCATGCTGATCTTTTCTGAACTCTTTGTCACTGCATGAGTTTGGGACTCTTAGAACAGACCTGGGGTCATAGATTTTCAGTGAAATGAGGACTTATGAGACTTGAGCAAAGCCTATGCTAAAGTTATATGCTCAAGAAAACTCTCTTCCTTTCATATACCTTCAGTCTAATTCATGCACTCTTCTATCAATTTATCGTAAATCTGATTCATATCTGAATCACATTCATAGAAATTCCTGGCTGAGAGCCAACTTCCATTTTTTGGGTAAAAGGAAAAGGTCCATTCACATGTAATAACAACGAATTTGACAAAAGGCCTCAGTGATAGTAGGAAACTCAGAAAAGATTAATATATAAACTCCTATATCCAAAATTACTGTTAAAATTAATGTTAGATCAGATAACTGTGAAAAATTAATTTTAGCATAAGAAATATTAATTAAGGTTTAAAGAAACTGAAGTCTCTGAACATGTTTTGTGATAGGTCAGTAAAATGAATTATAACTGACTAAAAGTCTAGCTGTAAAGTAATTCCCAGCTTTCTACTAGGATTCTAGTTCCAGCTACTGTAATTCAGAAATGTCAATATGTGGGCTTCTGGCTAAAGACCCAGGCCAGGATCCTGACTTCAGTCTCTGCTGGTGTTATTATTGGGCCTACACCTCAGGAACAAAACTTGGGCACTTAGTTGCCTCAGAGAAGTATTGGGCATCTTCTGGTACTTGACTGTCCAGCCCAGAACAGATTTTCTTCCTAGTTTCTTATAAAATCTCACTCACTGGACCAGTTGTTGCTATTCAATTGCCTCATAAGCTTTGCTTCTGATTACGCTATCCCAGTCTCTGTCCTCATAAGACCAAAATTCTGTGCTTGTCTACTGTTTCATCCATCCTAACACTATAGTACTGTCTTCCCTGTGCTTTCTGTGGCAGTTAAACTAATTTTCTTTCAAGCTATCCAAGCTTATCATGGCATCTCTTAAAAAAGCCAGCTGATTTTTTTTCCCCTTTCAGTTTCATTGCATATGTTCTAAGCATCCCACAGCAAATTTAAATAGTAACTTACTCGGGAAATTCTACTCAGCTCTTTCTGCCTAGGACTGATTCATACAAAGTTACATCACAGATACAGTGCCTGTTCAGAACAGTTATGCATAGGAGCCACATAAGACTGGATGATGCTCACTGCATCAAAATTTAACAGACAAATTTATTAAAGATTCAATGTTTGGACATGAGCGATAAAATTCATACCCCTAATGCATTGCCAAATTTTCAGTCTCTCCTTCAAAGAAAAGGCAAGGCAGTCTTTAAGGAAAGCTTGCATACGTTGTTCTTACCATAGTCAAAGATATTTTTTCCTGATCTCATTCTCAGAACTATCAGAATAACTAGATGATACTTGCCCAAAAATAGTCATGCGGCAGACACCCAGCACAGAATATTTCAACCCAAATATCTCAAGTCCGGCAGTCATAAGCTACTGAGAACTTGATGTTACAAACAGAAGTGTCAGCCAAAGTAAAGACTGGAAAACACCATCAGTTCAGTTTCTAAGAATTACTATAGCAATTCTTTTCACACTCCCCATTCACAGATACTTGTGTGATACTGAGATTCAAATAATTTTAAAATAATGCATATTTAAATAGCTGCTTTCCACTGTTTCAGTCTTGAACGTAGCATTTAGTTTACTTGGGAAAAGCTATCAGATTCATTTGCATTTCAACAGCATTTAAATCAAATGTTATCAAATGTTTAGATTCAATCACTTGGATTGATATGATTTAAGATAAAACCAAAGAGCATGCCTGGGGTGAAATGAATAATCCAAAATCAATCTAAAAGCAATTTGATTAAGGTGAAACTATTTAAGGACTAGTAATTGGTATTTAAACACGAACATTTGATATATGAGTTACTTTTACCACACTTATATTTAAACTCTGTTAGTGGATTTTTTTAATCAACTACCTGATACTGAAAAAGCTAAATTAGAAAATAAATAGATACAGTTAGCTTTGTCACTTGCATATCCATTTGTTGCTCTGGATGTCTTATAGGGTCAAACATTCTAAGAAATATTAACCTCCAGAAAACACAAAGATAATTTAATATACTTCAGCATATATCAATGCAACACTGAAAATATAATGCCATTTATATTTTTGTTCCCATTCCACACAAATACAGATATACAAATATAGAAACTATATATATACATATACACACATACACAACTTATATACAAATATAGAAAAATGAGTTACATTAGACTGTAGCTGTAACACTGAACTCTAGATTTTTGTTATAAAAGTCTGCAAGTCTTGGGTCATTTTTGGGAAAAGGCTCAATGACTGCAAAAAATTTCAACATGGGATGCAGTACTTTAAATCCACTGAGTTGCTAGTAGCGGTTCTTTAAATGTAGTATAAGTAGCACTGATCTAAAGTAAAATACTTGTCCAGTTGTGGTCCAAATACACTGCAGTATAGTATCATTAACACTGTACCCTCAGAATAAATGCTAGTGCCAGCTAGGATGAAGCTTGTAGTTTCCTGAGCTAGCTAGAAACTGATACAACATACAAGAGGAGAAAACTGCTAGTTTCATGTCAAGATTGGAATACTCTTGCCTTTTGAAGGCAAGAAATCTGAATGGTTGTTGAGAGAATCAAAAGAGAGAGAGGCTGGAAAAAACCCCCTATGGAATGAAACAATATAATCCTACGAATTACAAAGCTTTCTTCTTCTTTTAACTCTCATATATCCTCTGTATTTAATAAGACTAGGCTATAAAATCCCATTTAATATGCAATAATCCAGCATGAAAATGCATGGCAAAAACCTAAAAAACAATTCAAGATTATGAAATTGTAATTGCAAGCACTTTTGACAATAATCCTCAGGCTGTCAAGAACAGCAGGTTAGAACTCAGGGTGCACACTGAGTATAGGTGGCAAGGTTTTGGTAGCACATGGCAAGCTGAGAGGCCTGCAGGGGTGGCATCCACAGGAAGAGTTCAGCGTACTCCCTGTGCCTTGCATAGCTTGTTCCAACCTGTACCAGTAAAAGGAAGGAAAGGTTCTCAGAGTAAGACTGAGCCTCGATAAGGCAGTGGTTTTTTAATGTTTTGGGTTTGTTTTTTATCCCTAATATCTTAATCAGTAATTAAATATTTATGGTAATTGACAATAAATTTAATACCCCAAACTGAGTCTGTTTGGTCTATGGCAAGACTTGCCAATTAACTTTGCTGCCTTTATTTCAACCCACAAGTTTTTCACTCTTGCTCTTCTTATTTTCTCCTCCATCCTTTTGGAAGGTGGGGGCCTCTGAGCAGCTGGTTGGATGCTTGGCTGCTAGTTGGTGCTACAGGAGCACAGGATGCTATAACTAATATTAGTTCACAGCCAGAAGCAGCAACACACAGCCATCCTCTCCAAATAAAGAATGCCAGTAGAAGGGAAAAGGGACTCCAGAAGGCATACTCCTTCACTACCACCCTTTCTGCAAGAACTTCAGACCTAATCTCCTCACTCATTTAATTACACTTTTATCAGTAATGGTTACTTTTACTTTATGCCAAGGCCACTTCTCCTGCAACTCTGACTAGAAACAAATTTGGATGTTTTTGAATTGTGATCTCTATTAAAGAGGAAGCTCAGGAAAAAAGCCAACTGATTATACGTATCTACTGTATGTGGTGCCATATGGGATAAAATAAACACAGATGAACTTCTAATGCCTTTGTAAAATGTTAACTTCTAAGTATTTATGGATACAACTGGTTTTAATTTAAATATTTGCATATTATTAAAAAGAAAACCTTTTCGTAGACAAAAATTAAGGTGCAATTAGCTATTTGAAAGCCTTTTTCTATATTGCTCATGCCCTTCCATGTGTAATGACATATATATATGGCAGTTTATTTGCTAATATATAGAGCACTCATGACATTATCTGTATTCTAATAGAACAGGGCTAATATTTCGGCACTTTTACACCATGCAACAGAAAGCAGTGCAGAAACTTTAAAGAAAGCTGCTGCCATGCCTCGTTCCAGAACTAGAAGCTCTATAGCTGTTTCAGCACAGCCTTGCACCTCAGCAGAAAACTTACATTGAAGCAGAGATCCGGGCAGATACACTGCCACAGGGACAGAAATACTATTCTCTGCACTCTTGCATGAGCTGCTAGTTCTAGCAGTCATTTGCTGAGTTATTTCTACATAGTCCTCCATTTCGCAGTATAAGCAGGTTTGAGAATGTCCCTGGTGTGGAATGGACCACTGGAGCACCTCAGCATCTTCGTCAGCGTAGTCTTTCTACTATCAACAGGAGAAGGAAGTTTTCACAGGTGCTGTTCTCAGCAAAACACAGAGCTGGACTAAATAGTAAATCAGCTTGTACAGAAGAGTCATCTTGATGTATGTTTTGGAGAGCAGTAAAGAAGCCTAAAAACCAAACAACCCCATTTCTATCCAGCAGTGAATCAAATATCTCACCTAAGCATGTCTGAGTGCTAGACTGTAAGAAAATAGTTCAGACTGCATATAGTTCAAATGTAGTGTGATTAATTCACCTGTTTTTTTCTTTTTCAATATGGTAAACAGAGTGACATATCTAGATAATATATGCAGACACAAGCTGGGTTATAGCCAGAAAGCATTAAACAAGAATATATTTTGTGTTTTGCTTTCATAAAAAAAAATTGCCCTGGTGTCTTGCTCAAGATATGACAATTTATACAGAACAAATAGCTATGATTAAAGAACAAATAGCTTCTGCTTAATTTAGTTTTAAGGCTGATAGTTCTTTTTTCCTTATTACATGAATTTACCTCAGCTGAATTTTGCAAAACTAATCAATGGACACTGTACAAAAAAGGTGTTTTTCTTTCAGTGGCATTATATTACTATTCAGAATTGTGCATATAGAAGATGAGTAAGATTTTAACATCAGAAACAGTAGAGAACCTCTATATTCCACTCTTTTTAGAAAGCTGACTGCTCTCTGCACAATTCATTTCTGGTGATACAAAATACAGGTAAAAGTGCTGAAACATCCCTGAATCCCAAAGGACAATCTGTAAGTTTATTCAGCACATGAAAACAGGCTGTGAGCTTAGCACTGCAAGCCAGACCCTGAGCAGAGCTCCCCACCATTTCAGTTACACTTAGACTGAAGTCTTGAATTGGATATATATCAGCTGCAGACACCATGTCTGTGGTGTTTTCTCAATAGTGAAGATGCTTAGTTTTAACATTTTATCAAATGTGTGTTCTCTCCATGCTTTTCTTCCTGCTGTCCTTTCCCATTATCACAGTATCTTGCTCCAAGTTTTTTGCACCAGACAGTAGATTGAAGTCATCGCATTCTTAGGAATATTAGATCAAGTACTATCAGTTCCTTGCTACTCCAACAGTTTATATTTATTTTTACTGGGTTCCAGGCTAAGAATCACAGAACTATATAGAATCATAGAATAGTTAGGGTTGGAAAGGACCTTAAGATCATCTAGTTCCAACCTTCTTGTCATAGAAAATGTCAAGAAAGAAACCATGCTAGTAAGAAAAGGTTGCTTTTATAGTTACAATGGAAAACCATTTTTTCCTGGAAATTTCTAGAGATGAATTGTATGATATTGATTGATATATAATTCAGTGACCATCAGTTATGTAAACCACTTAAGCCTTTTAGTTATGTAAGTGTAAGAAAACATAACCCCATAATTTTCTTTTCTTGTTTGCAAGTTCTGTTAAAAGAACTAGTAAAGAATATTGTTGAAATCCAAAGTTTAGTATAGTCAAGAGCTTTGATTAAGGAATTTTTGCTTACTTTTAAGTGGATATTGTAGAAAAATAATTCAAATGGTAGGTATAATTCTATAAACTCTCCTGATGATTAGCAACAAAATAAAGGATTAAATAAAGTACCGTAACAACCAATTGGAAAGAGCAAGCTACACTGGCCAGGCATTAAACAATCATACAGAAGTTATAAATCTTAGTTACCATCCAATTGAAAGAATGAATCACCAGAAAAGTACATTGGGAAAAAAAACGGTTTCTATAAAATGTATACTTACATCTAGAAAGCAGGACTTATGCTAAAAAAACCCAGTCAAACAACAACAACAAAAAAAAAAAGCCACAAAAAAACCCCCACAAACACACTTTTTCCTATTTACCAATATTATTTATTCACCATAAACCAAAATTAATTACTATCAAAAATCATTCTAAGTTTGTCCTATAGAGGGTTGCTTATGCTTCAGAACAAAATCTAGCAAAATTCTTACCTTTTTTTGTGATATTATTGCTCATTTTCTTTGCATTATCTGCTCAGGAACATCAGATCTTTATAAGGATAATTTCCACATAGGAGACTTCAAGTGTGTCGCTGAAGCACACACAGTAAACTCCTTAAGAGAATTATCCATTATTAGAGATAGAAGAAAACCTTTGTTCAAAGTAAATTCAAAATGATAGGTCCTTCTGCTTTAAAGTCTCCCTGCAATATTCTACAGTGCTCTGGTAGTTCTCTCTGCTTCTAGGAAGAGTCGTCTGATCATTTAGCCCCATAAATCAGTGTAGACCTAATGGAGACAATGGGACTTGCTGATTTATACTGAGGCAGGGTCAGGCCCAAAGCTTCTATCATGCTCCTTTTGATAGTCAGAAAACTGTAAAGGAGCAGAAAAACACTTTGTAATGTATTTTAACATAAAGAAGAGGAAAAAGAAATTGAAAAGTGTGTGTACTCATTTACTGTGTTAGTTTTATTAATGCTGGAAATAATATTTAGTTTTGACATTTGTCTGGGGAAAAAGAATTTAAAATATCAAAATTCCATCAAGCAAATAATTCACAAACCTTAGTAACAAATGTATTATTGATAGACATGGTACATAAGCCTATGACATTTGAGCTAGTTAAGTCCCGTGTTAGTATTACAAGACTCAACTGGATTTCCATCCTAGCTATAGTCCCTCATCATTGGTTGTCACCACTCATCCATCACCAAAATTGCTTTCAGAACTGACACTGAAAACTGCAGCAACAGAGCTGAGAGCCTGAGACAGAGTTATCTGTAGTGTAAAGGTCTACCTATTCACCTTTATAAATGTCAAAACTGGCATAGTCTTAGTATTTAGCTTTGCTCGGCTGTTCCTGCAGCATCAGAGAGGGTTTAAAAAATTCTGAAAAAGTTGATCATTGACACCTATTCTTTGCACTAAAAACTGAATCACGTTTGATTGTGTGTCTTTAAAATGTCCCAATTGGAATGCATAATCCTGCATTTTAAGTAATCTGTTGTCATCTAAATTACCTTCTACTAGGGAAGATGCTCAGAAGGCTCCCATTTTGGACTCAGTTCTCTTTCCAAATTTTGTCACCTGAATTCCTCACAAGATGAAAGAGAAGAAAAAGAAACAAAAGGACAATCTATCTTCTTGAGAATTCATTTTAAGGAACTATTTTCTCAGTTCTCATTGCATGCATATAAATCAAAAGCACTATAAATTAACTAACATCAGTGGAACTATGCTAGAAAAAAAAGGTGAGGGGGGAGCTAGCCCCCGTGGATAGCTCTATTTTTCACCTGGTTATTAGCAAGTATAGACAGCCTAGCACAGAAGAACCAGACAGTGCTACATGCAAAAAATTAAACCCCCAACACAGATTGAAAAGCAATTGGAGTGATATATAGTGCTAATTATGGAAATAAGGTTAACTGACATTGGGAGATACATTCTAAATAACTTCCTAAATGTGTTAAATTGTGGCCTTGTTAATGCACATGCTTTTTGTGTTGTCTGGCACGCTATTCCTTCTACCACAGAAGAGGGAAAACAGTATTTCTTTTCTGATGGACCAAATGCTGATTTCATTTGCATCACCATAAATCCAGATAAATTCACTGAGACCAAAACACTTTCAAACTGGAATCTGACTCATTTTACATTCTTTCAGAAAACAGGATGGGAACAGCTGGTCCAGAACTCTTACATGTCATCCCTTTGTCATCTTCTTTCACTTTTAGATGATTCTTGTCTTTTTTTTTTTTTTAATTCACAGTGTTCGTCTTTTGTAGAAATAGTTCCTTCTTTCCTTACAAGTGCAAACATCTTTTATTTTCTGATACTCCCTTGCTTGCTTGCTTTTCACCACCACCTTCATCTATTATTTTTACTCACAAAACATTCTATTAGCCATTGGTGAACTCTTATTTTTGAGGCAGAACGTTCAGATTCTGCTGAAGCTTCTTTGTTGGAAACTGTGTCTTTTAAAGAACTGTAGTCCAGGGACTTAATATCCTTATGTCCTCTGTTCAGCAGTAGCAGTCATTTTTTTCTCCTTGATAGCTGGTGCAGTGCTGTGTTTTTGACTTTCGGTCTGAGAACAGTGCTGATAACACCAATGTATCTAGCTACTGCTTAGAATGTGCAGACTGACCAATGACTTTCTGAGCCGCATGTTCTACCAGGTAGTATAG
>WYDI02006124.1:0-10549 GCA_009867235.2 Psittacus erithacus | reverse complement strand
GTCAGGAGGAAGCAGAGACAGGACACCTGACCCAAACTAGCCAAAGAGGTATTCCATACCACAGCAAGTCATGCTCACTATATAAACTGAGGGCAGTTACTCAGAAGGGTGATTACTTCTGGGGTGGGGCTGGGTACCGGTCGGTGGTGAGCCGTTGTATTCTCTTCTCTTATTTCCCTTATCATTACAATTATTTGTGGTAGCAGCAGTGGTTTGTGTTATACCTTAGTTACTGAACTGTTCTTTTCTCAACCTGTGGGAGCTGTATTCTTCTTTATTCTCCTTCCCAACCCTCCAGGAGCTGAGGAAGGAACAGGGGAGTGACTGAGAGGCTGTGTGGCAGGGCTTAAACTGTGACATCTTAGAATTCTTTCAAAATTTTGACTATTACTATTTTGAAAGACTACTTAAACTCTATTCCTGCCATTGTTTTTCTGTCTCCAGCTCTAATTTAAAATAACAGAACTGCTAAGGCTTAACACAATTTCTTATTGCATTTTTTGTCCATGTAAAGCTGAGATGTTAGTAGTCAGTACTATTAAGAACAATATTCTTCCATTAATAATAACTGTTTAATTTTATGCATTAAGTTGTAGATAACAGTATGGTATGGTATGGTGTATGTGCGTTCATCTTGACAAGATGGTAACTGAAGTATGTGTATTATATTATTACTGAGTTTTCAGTAAAACCTGTTATAGAATCATAGAATAGTTAGGATTGGAAAGGACCTTAAGATCGTCTAGTTCCAATCCCCTTATTCTATGATTCTATGATAATACTGTCCATCTAGTATATCACTGTAATGTAGTATAGTTTAAATTCCTCATTCCTCTTTTGATGACTCTTTATCCATGTGAACATTTTCAAACACATGAAGACGGTGCTATAGTTGAACTGCTATGTTCACAGTGTATTTAAAATAGGAAGTTTTGCCTAGTTTTAGTACTAGATGCACTTACAATATATGTGTAAGATATTACCGTATTTATCAGGCTTTTTCTTAATATATGCATTTCTCACTTATGCTGAATTATTCACTAGAATGGTCATTGTTTTGAATGACTGAATACTAAAAGCTTTATCCTATGCTGAACCTCAAAGTTCCCTTCATGTATCCTCCACGATTAGGCTAAGTATCAGAGGTATGTTCTGCATGTTTCCTGTGATTAATTGAAGCACTCAATTACTCCAGCTTGGCTGTCTAATTTGTGTGATTTAATTACTTGATATGTTTTCTTCTTTCCTTTTATGTTATTAAATGCAGTAACAGAGATGACTGTGCGTCACGGTGAAGAGCATTACCACTACTGTGGAAAATATAATTAGATGGTGTCAGCAAAAAGAATGAGGTAGGCCAAAACACCTTTCTCTCGTGTCTGTATAACTCCATCACACTAAATAACAGCAACTGATCATTATATGGGGTAATTTTATCAAAAACTACCCTTTCTCAAAATTAGACATCTAATTCTTTGGTAAGGAGTCCAATCATGTGTCCTCATTTTCAAGAAATCTTTCCCTTTCATAATAATTAGAGCAGGTTTGGGTCTTAGTTTGGCTGAAAATCCCCGTTTCCAGCACCAGTCATTGTTTCTTAGCAGCACAAGAAGGAAGAATTTCTCCCTTTAGGTCTTGCATTGTTTTGTTAAAAAAATATGTATTACTACAAGTTTGTTGGTTGTCATATAGACAGAGCAAGCCCCACTGTTAGGTCAAAATAACTTATTTCTTTCTATTTGACTTTTGGAGGATCTGAAAAAGGTGGGTTTATAAAAAGGAATTATTTTTTGTGCATGTCATGCACTTCATATTTTTTTTATAATAATTTCTAAAGAGAAAGTATTTTGAGATAAGGAGAATTACATTGAAAATGTGGTGTCCTGTCTTTCTTTTCTTTCTGTCTTCTACCTCTCCTCCAAGGAAAAATTGTTGAAAAAGAAATATAGTAATTTTTTTATTATTTAAATATGTTGCATTGTTTAAAATTATATAGGTAATTCATTAGTCTTCATATTTATTTTGTAGAAAATAAAATAATTTTTAAAAACGACCATATTCACCCCAAATAAGATATACTTTCTATTGCTTTTCTTAAGAGCAATCTAAGTTTTCAGAGACCAGGAGAGTACTTTTTACTTCCCTGCTGGATTTGAGTTCATTCTGGGTCTGGTTTTGGCCCATGGATTTTGGCATAATCTTATTTCAGCTGATCTCCAGGTTTTTTATGGTATTGATGCTGTTGAAATTATGCTGGAAATTATGCATGTTCAAATCTGAGTGCATTTGCTTCTATATGATGCTCTCCTATTTCTTCGTGCCTCAGAATATGGAGGAGAGATCAAGATTCTAAATGCACTTTGTGGAACAGATATTACCTTTTTATTTCTTCTTTAGGTAGGATACTATCTATAATCTTTAGGAGAAAATTATATATTGAATAAGTATGAACTCTTTCTCCATTTGATTAATGCAGAATGTTTCAGCTCATGTATAATTCACAGTTTATAGTTTGTTTGTTACTCTTCTGTGGAAAATTCAATAAAAACTTAACTAAAAATAAAAGATGTAGTACCATAAAGCTAAACCAGAGGTGTAATCTCTGAGACACTCACATTTTGTAAACTTATATTAGTGTAATGTATGATTAAGGCAAGTAATAGAAATATTAAAATGGTGATTTTTTTTTTCTAAATAAAGATTCAGTTGCCTGAAGAAAAAAATACTTCATTAGCTTGAAAAGTTACAATGATGAATATGATGAGAAATAAAATAAAATATTTTGAAAAAGTGAAAGTGGAGCTATCTGGGAAAGGGAGAAAAAGAGAATTATTAGTTAGAAAGAGCAGCTGCATAAATTATTCCAATAACAGTCCTATAAAAGCCATCAAAATAGTATCAGTAATATGCACCTTTTATGAAGCAGGTGCTACTGAAATGATACTATAAATTGAACAGAAAGAGTCAAATCGTTTGCCAAGTGATTAAAGTATTGCAATTTTTTATACTTTTAATGTAATATTTTTGTGGGATATGAATAAGTTTTACAACATGTAATATAGCAATTTCACTCCTTGCGATCAATACCAGCTTAACTCTAATAGTCTCTTCTAAGATTTATTTTCATATTTTGCATCTCATACATAGCTAAGGGTAGTTATAAGAAGAAAAATGGGATCAAATAGTTTTAAAAAATTTTAAGAGCTTCTACTGCGGAAAGAATGCTGTTCCAATATGCTTTACATTTCCATGTAAAGAAACCTTTAGTGTTTCCTCTCTTGTTCTGCTGAAGTTAACAGCTGAATTAAAACTAGCTTCAATGGAATACTTTATGAATTTATACCCTAGAGTCCGATTTGTAATATTTTGTGCCCTTAAAACTACAAATATAGATTCTTATGAAGACAGACTGAGAAAGTTGGGGCTGTTAAGCTTGGAGAAGAGAAGGCTGCGTGGAGACCTCATAGCAGCCTTCCAGTATCTACACGGATGTTGGGAGGGACTCTTCATTAGGGACTGCAGTGATAGAACAAGGGGTAATGGGTTCAGACTTAAACACAGGAAGTTTAGGTTACATATAAGGAATAAGTTCTTCAATGTGAGGGTAGTGAAGCCCTGGAATGGGTTGCCCAAGGAAGCTGTGAATGCTCCATCCCTGGCAGTGTTCAAGGCCAGGCTGGATGAGTTGGGTGACATGGTTTAGTGTGAGATGTCCCTGCCCATGGCAGGGGGGTTGGAACTAGATTATCTTAAGATCCTTTCCAACCCAAACTATTCTATGAATATATGATTCTATGATACAGCTATAAAGATATAAATATAGATCTATAGATTAGATGTATATAGATTAGAGATAGAGATTAAAAAATCAAACAGCCTTGTTACATTGACATTCATTCTAGATCCAAAATTTTTCTGGTATACCACATTATGATTCAATCCTCTCTCTTACATCGTAAACACTGAAAACACACTACTTGAAACAAAAGTCAGCCTTGAAAAGAACTAAACACATCTGTCAAAGGTTTAACATGCTTATTATCATAAGTGTCAGTATAATTTGAAGATGTTGAATATCTCACACAATCAAGGTATTATGTGGGACTGGATTGCCACCTTTTCTTCTTGTGATTAAAATCCTCTGCAGATAGTATTGTTGATTGATATCAGCCAATTTAATCAGAAAATGAGGGTGTCATCTCATAGTAATCTATTCCAGAAAAGAAACTTTCAGAAGGGTTACTGGTAGAGAAAGATCGTGGTGCAATGCTTTGTTGTTTTGTTTTGTTTTTTTTAATATAAAGTTTTAAAAGCCATTAATGTTTTTATTAAGTAACCCGGCTGCTATATATATTACACTAAATTTCTATACAATCTGAGCACCCTTTTTATTTCAGAAAAAAAAACAATTCTGAGGAATGATGCTGACTCTTACATGATGACAGTTTTTCAGTAAAGCCCAAAAAGGAGATCTTTTTCAACATAATCAACTGGATGTTCTTCTACATCTATTTTTAAAACATCTTTATTTTCCGTCTCTAATGAACACATTGTGCTTATACAAGTGTACAAGCCACAGAGCAATTATCATCATCCAATCTCTTCAGGTGGACTGTGTGTTCACCAAGACAACTAGTGAAGCTGCTGCTAGTTGTTTTTTTTTTTTTTGTAGGTACCAGCAAATACCTTCAAAAAGCCAAAGTGTCTGAGAGTTCCAGCTTCTAGGAACAGGCTAAGGTAGTGTCTCTTTGCCTATACATTTTATCCCTTGTTACTTGAAAACACACTCAGAATTTGTCCTGAGGCTGTGAAATGCATTAGCAGCACCAATATGTCCATACTTAATTTAGGAGGCTGGTCTATTTTCATTTTGGGTGCAGAGAACAGAGACAGATAAGTGCTGCAGGCATCCTTCAGATTATTCACTAGAAGTATCCACTGTATTCAAACCTGGTATCTGCATTAGCCAACTAATTGCCTAGACTCCTTCTGCAGTCACTGAAATAGAATAAGCACATCAACAGTGTATATCAAGCAGCCACACAACAAATTGCTCCTCTGAATCGTTCATTCCCTCTTTCTCTGGCACATTATGAAGAATGGCTCCTGTAATTGAGGTGGAAACTTCTGCAGAAGAATAACCCTTCTCCACTTTGTTAACTAGTCAGTCATTTTTTCTCAGCAGCCTGGACCTAGATATTTTCTATATATCTATCAAAAAGTCCCCATACTACCCATTTATAATAGAAGTATATGTATTTTGGAAGAGTCTTTTGGTTTTGAAAATAAACAGAGCTGTCAGATTCTAGCAGGCTTAAATAAACACTTGAACATCTCTGAATATGAACTTTGGGGCTAGCATACAAAGTCAGATTTTAGCAATTGAGATTGAGTGAATAGTACATTCTCTTCCAATATGCTGTCTTACTATATGTGATATTTTCAGGGTCTTTTCCTTGAGAAAAGCTAAAAAAAAAACAAAACAAAAAGAAAAAAAAGAAAAAGAAAGGAGATCCCACTAATTAGCTTCACATTGTTAAACCTATAAATGGGGATGGGGGGTTTAAATAAATCATCACTATTCTTGCAAATGGAACTCAAAAAAATGCATTAGACATAATATAAAGAAAATATTACTTAGCTGTTACAGTGAACTTTTCAAAATAGAATTCAAAGTGGTTTGTAGGAAAGGGGTGTCTCAAGTGTCATTACTCATACAGAGCACAGAAATCGAAGTATACAAATATAAGATGATAACTTCCAAGAAAAGAATAAGCATAAATGATGCTGCAAATCCTATCTCAATTCCCTACACAGTGAATTAATGTCTACTTCTTTTCTTGATTTGTATTGCCTTCTTGGTAACAAACATATATATAAAGCATGCGTATAAACCTTTCACTATGGTTCCCCATTTGCAAGTGCCTGTCTTCTCTGACTTTATTCTTTGTTTCTGATGATAAGACGCAGTTAGTTTAGCTGACAGGATAAATCACCTGAACAGCTCGAGACCTCCATGAATTTTTGCAGAGCCTAACTCAAAGTCATAGCATATGAAAAGAAAGAAAGCAAAGAAGAGAGAAAGAAGAAGAGAAGGTGGGAAGGCGGGGAGGGGAGAGGAGGGAAGCAGAAAGAGGGAAACGAAGAAAGCAAGCCCACAGCTCCTGAATGTGACGGCACTTTGTTCCATTCTCAATTTCCACACCTTGAATAAACCTCTAGTCAAATATAACCTGATGCTCCCATTTATCACTACAGGCCATATTTAATAAAATCTTTAAATTTTGAATTTATTTAAGGATTCTAAGTGACTCAGCCTTGAAAAAATAATTTGAAAATCCATTAAGGAAAATAGACTTTAAAAAGCACTTACACTGGTTGAATATCTGAGTTTTTCTTTTTATTGTTTATACTTATTAGAACTAAGATCTATTAGATAGTGGTATACTTTTAAGTAACTAATACAGTGGTATGTCACTATTATATAAATGTTATTTACATTTTTGTTCTTTATTTAAACTGTACTAATCATTTTACATCACATTTGTGCCTGGGAAGTAGAGAGTAAATTACCAGAATAACATATTTATGATATGTTCAATATAAGCACTTGCAGTAAATCAGTTCCCAAAATTGTAGTGTTTAGCAACCTTAGTGGTGTCCTTTGTTTGCCAGTCTGAGAGTAATATCACCAAATTAACATGAACATTTACAAAACAAGAGACTATTGGACAGACATATGTACACAAATACATATTCCAACTAAGTGCCTATTCTGAATTGTATGTTGGCTTGTGAAAACTGACATGTGGCATTTACAGATTGCAGCCTCCCTCTGCTTAAGTCCTGTGGTATTGTTCCTGTTTAATTAGATTATCTATTTAATAGGATATATATATCCTGTTTAATTAGATTATTTCTGTAACTAAATTGCTCATCAGAAACACCTTTTCTCTAAACCCCACTTATGAGGTATAACCCTTTGACCAAACCAACTCAGATTCATGGTAAGGGTGTAAAGCATGAAGTGAATTCAAAGCTTATGGGACTGGAAAAAGGACTCCCACTCTATACACTTGCTCTTAATCTTGGGAAGGAGCATGGTCATGTCCAGGAAAAAAAAAGCAGTATTCTGCAGATTTTTGGAGCTGTATATGAACCAGTTAAAAAACATAGAAAAACCTCAAATTTTCCAGGGGAAGATTCTTTCTGTCTTGATATTTATCCTGAAGTAAAGCTTAAAACTTACCGAGCATAAATATTAAGTTGTTCTTGCAATACTTCTTGAAAGAAAACTGTTCTTTGATTTGTGGATTCACAGATCTAATGAGGCCAATCATAAAAAAATTCCCATGGGAATATGTACAAGGAGAAATCTCAGGTGGAACACTCCCATTGGGATAATTTGGTTGGTTGTTTGGGGATTTTTTGTTTGTTTTCCAGTGAGGAAATGTGAAATACTAAGAAAGACAGGGTGAAGAACATTGGTTTTCTCCCAGAGTTATTTTTGATATATATGTTTTTCTACTTGCCTAACTGCAAATCTATTACAAAAGGTTTTTCTGTATTTTATTACAAGCTTTACCTAAAATTAAACCAGCATTTGTTATTTTCTTTAACTTTAGGAGGCAATGAATTAAAACCAGAAAAAAATACTGCTTCTAGAGGACCTATTCCTTATTCCAGGGGACCTATTCTTTTATTTTTCTGCAGATGAAAGAATTTTGTTAGAAAAAAAAACCCAAAATATGCTTTCACTGCACCTTTTCCATCTATTCAAAAGTTTGCTTAAAAAATCCTGAGATCTAGAAAAAGTGAAGTACTCTGTGAAACTATCATTTTACATAAGGATGAAAACACCTATTAGGGTACATCAGGATTTTATCAGATATCTTTGATTTCTTATTAGCATGAGCAGGATAACAATAATCCCTGGGTATTCTTTAGTGAGTGCTGTTATACAACCCTCTGTCTAAAATTTCCTTTTAGGAGAACAGGTACAAGGGTGTAGGAGGATATGAACTGTGACCACTGACCTACCAGTCTTATTCTAGTTTTTGAAAAAAAGCTTTCTTCTCAAAATGAATACCTCCAATACCCAGCATTTAAATGATCACAAAAGCAGCACACTCATGTTCCATGGATTTTACTGTCCAGATGGGATTATTACAATTCTCTATTTATAGGACTGTCCCAGAATGCTGGCCATAAATTGCAACTCATTTGGAATGCAACAGCTTGGGTACTTACTCAGATATAAAAGGACTAATATTTTTTCAACCTATGTTGCGCTGGCTTCCTATTTGACAGCGTATTGATTTTTATTTCTTATTAACTGTCTATTATTGTTTATTAGGTAATGTTCCATCATACCCATCTTGGCTGATACATACTGGCTCTCCTGACTGTTCATTATGACCCACTTTAGGCTATCAGCTCTTGGCAGTAGAGTATTAGCATTTTACAGATTAAAATACTAGAATTATTGATGGCTATTACAACTCTGAATTATATGTTTCAAAAAAACAAAGAGTAAAGCCCATGGCCCACTTTGTGGTTACACATTAAGATGATAGTCTATTCTAGGCAGTATTCTAGACCATATGTTTCTTAACATTCAGTAGTTTGTGTAGTCCTATTCCAGTAAATACAGAAAACTTGGGGAAGTATCTTTTTTGTCAAGCATTTCAATTTCCTTTTTAATTTTACCTACTGATGTTACAAGTACTTATCAGTAGACATTTGCCTAATTATCCTTACCTTAACACTTGAAAGTAAACAGACTGTTTTATCAATTTCCTACTCATGTTGCACAATTATAGTAATATGGCTTCACTGGGATGGTATGTAATTCTAAATATTAATGAAATTGTAATAATAAATCATCCACAAATGCACACAAACATAGGCATATTAAAAAAATGTTAAAGGGCAATGCCATCCCATAAATTTTTTCTTGTTTATACCTTTTATTTCTAAAACACTAAATGTAGCAAAGCACATTTGACAGGCACTGTCCCTGATTTCTCCGGTAACAGTTTTGAGGTATTGAAAAATACAATAATTAATTTTAAATTTTACTTCATTTAACTGAAAGAACATTGAACCTCAATAAGTTAAATAGCAATTCCTTATTTTCACAATAAATCATTCCGGATATTTGACAGTTCCAGTCAATTTGACAGGTGTCACAATATTTCTGAGGAAATTGTCAATTTCGCAAACCGACTTTAAATATGCTTGGACGAGAGATGACAGCTGAGGGCTCTGAACCCATAAACTCAGTCACAAAGGTGTATCCGTTTTACCATTTTTCATCACCAAATCCAACTCCTTGCAACATCTGAAACAAAATGATTTACATTTTTTAAATGTAGAACATCACTTTCTTTTTGATGTAAGTGACCCTTTTTGACATTTCAAAGACTTACAAATCAGAAAATACCATGGAGAAATCTGCAACATCACTACCTTTGAAGTATATGTGAGACCTGTTTTAAGCAACGAGAAACTGTAGTTCAGGAGGAGAAAGTTTCTAACACTGCACACAGTCTATGAGATTTTTAATACTCTTCTGAACCTTTTGAGGTTTGCCCATCTCTAACCTGTTATTTTTATTCTTTACACTAATTTTTCAGTTGTAAATTATTTAAATAGAAGTATTAATTTTAGTTTCCTAGAAAGTTAAGCACATTCATTTTGTGAGCTAAGGATGGATATACATGTGAAAGTAGGACAGTGAAATGATTTTGATCAGGTAAAAGTGATTTACTATTTTTATCATCTAAGAACTATTTTTAAGCAAATGCCTAGTGGGTAATTAACAAGAAAGGCTGTATTTGACTAATTCAGGCCCTTCTTCTACCTATAAAAGTCTCATGGGTGACTCTTGATTTCAAGTAATATATTGATTCTGTGAATGCATCCTGGAAGCAACTTTCAGAATGGTTTTGTTCTGGGTTTATTACAAGTGCGTGAATTAAAAGTAGATTGATTACTGCACTATGAGATAACTCACATGGTACTGTTTTTGACTTTCTGAAGAATGAAATCCAGAAATTCCCCTTGAAATCTTTTTTTTTACCTCATTCACTGTGGGTACACAGTTGAAACTGAGAGCAAACATGATAGGGAATAAATGTTCTCTGAATAAAAATATTTAAAAATTCAAGACATTATTTAGAGCTAATATTTTCCATTGTTCATACAGTTCTTGTTTCAAGTTGTATTTTCTACCCTCCCTTTGAGAAAGTATCTGTTGAAGTGTTATTCCCTGATTCTACTAGTATGAATCATTAAGGTGTTGTCCTTTTACAAAGGGGCTTTGGGTAGGATTTTGACTGTGGGATCCTTCTCTACATTTTTATGATCACATTAGAGTGAAACTTATTTTGGCTTTTTGATATTTGCGTATATTTTATTTCTACATTATTGGTTGGCTTTCGGTTCAAGGGCCTTATGGCCTGTTGTCATGGTTTAAGCTTAGTCGTAAATTAGACAAAGCATGTAGCCTGCTTGTTTTCCCCCCACAACCTGTCCTTCCCCCCAA
>WYDI02006123.1:0-12708 GCA_009867235.2 Psittacus erithacus | reverse complement strand
GGTGGTAGCAGCAGTGGTTTGTGTTATACCTTAGTTACTGGACTGTTCTTATCTCAACCCATGGGAGTTACATTCTTCAATTCTCCTCCCCACCCCTCCGGGAGCCGAGGGACGAAAAGGGGAGAGTGAGTGAGAGACTGTATGGTTGGACATAAGCCATGACAGTCTGTTTTGAGTGGTGAGAACTTACAGAAACAATTGTGGCTTAATTTTATCTTTTATAGACTGATGTATTCTGTAGTATCTTCTTCTCCCTAAGCTTTGCTTTTGCTTATGCATCTCGGATAAATTCAAGGGCTAGTCAACAACAGCATGTTATTATTTCCTTCAGAGCACCTTATTAGGCTCTGAATCTCAGACTGCCTTTGTTCTGAGAGCCCAATTATTAGGAAAGCCTTGAGAGGCTTTCACAGTTAACAAACTATTTTTCTTCATATCATTTTTATTATAAGGAAGCCTACCCCCGTTCTTGAAACCCCACTACAGTGCTTTCCTGCATTGCCATTGTTTAACTGTCTCCTTGACCGCTTTCAGACTTGAAGTCCTTCCCGACCATTATTCATCCTCTCTTAAAGCCTTCACAGTAAGTACATCGTGTGGCAAGTGGCATATATTTTGCTATCCAGAAGCTACATCTTATCAATCACTTTTCTTGGCTTTTTTGGTATTTTAAAAATCAAAATAAAACTTCTTTTCTTAAGGATCCTTGGTAGACTCCTGACCTTTCTTATACATTCTCCTACATGCTTATTCTAAACCTCCAAAACTTGCCCTCCTCTCCATCTCCTGTTTGTATCAGAAACTTGCTTTACAATTTAGCCTTTGGCACTGAAGCACATTTTGCCTTTGTCTCTCATAATGCAAGTCTCCTCTCACTAGCTCATTCTTGAAAGTTTCCACTGCTAACTCAGAAGCTGTTAAATTCCATCCTGTTATTATGCTCCTTGCTGTATCTAGAACTTTTCTGCTGGCATAGGACTCCTGTGCAGCACACTAATGCGTGCTGCTGTATGCATACAACACATCGTTGCGTGTTGTAAAACGCATCCATAACAAAAGATGTACTTTTTTCTTATTGCTCAGATAATTTTGTCTCATTTTCTCTTCCTCCCTAGCCAGAGTGAAAATGAGACAGTATATTACTCTCCTAGCAAGAGGCAGTAAATCCTCCTACCATGGCTACCAGAATGATGTGGATAAATCATCCTGCTGGAGCAGGTGACATTCACACAGCAAACCTGTATAAATACTATATACATCTACAGGAAAAAAAAACAACCCAGAAGCTACAGAGCTTTCAGTCTGGGAAAATGTATTTCTCTGTAGCAAGCCTTCACTTTACAGAAATGCAGGCATTGTTTACTTTTATTAGACTTCCATGGTACACCCACATCGTGTAGCCAGTATTATTGTAAAACTCACCAGAGAGCCAATGCAAAAGTCCTTTGGGTCCAATAGTTATTCCTTAATCCATTTCCCCCTTTATTGAGAGTTTTAGTGAGAATCTGGGACATGCAATAAACATTTAGTTGTCTTTTAGAGCACAGTGATTTTGTACCTTAAAAATCTGACAGTGAACTCTTAAACATAACTAGGTGAGCACTTGAGCATGTATATTTCACTGTAACTTGCATCCATGCTTCATTATTGAATCTCAGAGTTTTCACTACCACATAGGACAATACTTCTGTTATTAAACTGTCTTCTATGATTTAGAATCCAAAATATACAATTTATGTATTTATTGACTTCTGTGCAGACATAACTAGAATAAAAAGCATAGAAAATATTATCCAAGGAAACTTGAGTTGTAGAATAATCCTGTTGGGAAAGTATTCCAGTTTTAAAATCTGTATTTTAAAAGGACAAATAGATTTTTAAAAACACAAATGTTTATCCTGTGAGAAAGGAAAATATTTTCTTTTTTGTTTCTCCTTTGATTTTGTTCTGAGGATAAAATAGGAATTTTGAGAGATAATTACTGACCACTAACTCTGCTTGCATTTCTTTTTCTCTGTTGTGTCACGTAGGGGCAAAATGCCTCAGCTCAGAGAAATACTGGACTTATTTAAGCCACATACAATTGAACTGCCTCCTGTGACTAAATCATGAGCTTTGGAGGTGCTTTCAAGAACAGTCTGTTCAGATCCATTGCAAAAACTGTATTACCGTAGATCAGAAAAATCAGCATCCCCTTTCTTGCCAGTACCATGCAGGTGCCCTACCTGCAGATACCATGTAGGGCACCTGAATTCAAGGGGCATGGGCAGATGAGCTCTTGCTGACTCAGCAGCAGGGGTTCACGACAAAGCTGGCAGATGAGCTTCCTGCTGCCCTCCATTGCCAGAGGCAGCTCAGTTCATAGCAAGAGCAGCAGAAGGGTGTGCACGTGGTCCGTCAAATTAGCGCACAAAAGCCCATGACCTCTTATTTCTCCATCATCAATAAACAGATGGTTCTTCATATCTTTTTCTTGGCTCAGAAGATGGTAACTAGCTGTGATGATTTGCTGTGGCTTCTGGTGCTTGACAAGGTGTGGATGGTGAGTTTGCAGTCAGATGCAAGAGCTGCTGCCTCCTCAAGTTCGCTATAGGCCACAGCCACCTCCATTTTTCTTGACCTACAAATTTGCTGCAGCACTACCATCTTCTGTACCTCCAAAGTCATACTGTCTCCTTCAGTTTTAAACAACAACTTCCATGGAGGCATTAATGGAAACAGAAAAAGAAATATGTACTGCCACACGACACCAAATCACAGACAAACACAGACTTAGCTAAATGGTACTATTTACAATTTGAGAATACAGTCACTAGAAAACTAAGACTATTAAAGCAGGGTTTCAATAATTGTGAATTCTTAAAGAATCCTACTAAACATTTTGAAACAAAGACATAATGCTGATTTACTTTCTGTGTAAGGCTGAACATATTTTATCTTTGCCATTTTATATTAGACATCTTTCATCAGAAAGGCAAAATGATACAGTTTCCTATGAGGAGTGAGAAAGGGTAAATGAAATTAAATGAATCAATGAGTTTCCCTATTGAAAATCCCATAATTAACTTAATGGAAACAATGAAGTAAATGGATTTTTATTGTTACTTTTTCAACTACAGCAGACTGTTGGAATGTAACAGAGATACACTGGAATAACACTGAGATTCTGCATTGTATGGAAAGGCTTGAGGTTTGAGTATTTTCGCTGGTTTTGTTTGTTTCTTTTTAATACTTCCCCTTATTTCCATGGTATTCAACCTATTTACTCAACAGCAAGACAGTTTTCCAAGTGACAACTGTACTAGGTACACATTTATTGTAAGAGTGAGTTGGTATTGTCATTAGTTGTGAATTCCTTCTGAAGTGATAAAACTTATTAAACTACTCATCAAACAGAAGTCTGTGCACTTCTGAAATCGTGGGTTACTGCAGTTTATCACATCAGTCAGAATCCATGTGGCTCTTGCAGGGGACATGAATAAAAGCTTTGTCAATATTTTTGGTTTGCAATGTTATCTAATGTTCATATTTACACAAAGTGCTATTTACAGTGTTTGTTCTTTTCATTTCAATGCATTCACCAACAGAATGATTTCCCTATAAAATGCTAAAACCAGTTTGGCAACCATTCTAATGCACTTCATGCATAACACTGTACAGAACAATTAGTAAAGCCTATTTGTTCTTCTACAAAATGTTTTCACTGCAGAAAAAAGGCAAATTGGTTAAGCTTTTGAGATTTCTGCTATTAAACTTGCTCGTGTCAAAGTCTGCTAAATAAAAAATGTCAGTCTTTCAATGCAAGTGAGTTTTGCTTCAATAATCACAACACATCCCAGGTGGCACATGCTGGAAATGTTTGAACCAAAAATTACTCAAAGCTTTTGAAGATTACAATTTTCCCTAGGTTTACTGCATAAAAGATTAAGAAGCAAGATGACGTTGATAGGTGTATTTTTGTACGATTAGGAAGAAAAAAATTTTGAGAGAAAAATTTTTCTTACTTCAGACTGAATTTTCTGAACCTATTTCAATACTATCAAGAAAAAAAAAGCCTACTGCGTAGCTAGTGCAGGATCTGTTCTCCAGCAATGACAAGAAGACTTAGAATTTAGAAATGAACACATGGGTTGATTCCCACTGCTACATCAATAATCTTTAAAACTGACATTTAGATTCTATTTTTAAATGTAAATGTAAGCTTGGGGACCTAAAGAGAAAAATTTAAGTTATATTCGTTTTGTGAATTTAACCGCATAAAGTTGTTTCAAACCCACTATAGTAGGGGCAAATTTATGAAATTTAAATACAGTTTAAACCTCATAATCAATTGCAAGCTTCTGAAGCAATATTGAATGTTTATGTAAAAATTACTCCAAATCCCTCAACTATCACACTAATAGAGAAACTTAATGCCTTCCATTGTCTCCAGGGAACACGTAATTATTCTCTCTGAGTAAATAACCATACTTATTTTTACAGCATGCCCTGCATCAAGACAATCTTTCCATTCCCAGGGTATGATTTTGAGTCTCAGCCTACTGGAGATCTTTGTCTTCAGTCAGATGGGCATCTATGGTCTTTACTATTGCTATTTTTTTGTATTTTCTGAGTCTGCCAAGGAGTTGCAGTGTTGTTTCCTCTGCAGGCACATCTCACTAGCTGCTATTGAGAAAGGCAGAGTTGCCACTTCTTAACATTAGTGATCACAGCTCTGCTTAAAATAAGTCATCGTCAGATGACATTGAAGAGGTCAAGATGTACTTTGCATTTCCTGTTTCACACAGAATATGAAATATGTTGTTAATACATTTTTAATTGCATGCCCTCCTATAACAAGTTTACAACCTACCAAATCTAGCACTTGTTAAAATCCCAGCACTTTATATTGCCATATTTTTTCACAAACACATTGGAGCATGATTGAAATATTAACAAGAAAATAACAAGGCTGAAAAAGACTATACAACTGATAGAAGAGTAAAGGATCAAAGCACATATTAAAATAAAATTAAAGTTGTGATCTCTCAGTCACACCAAAATGCTATTGCATGCATAATTTCATGAAAATCCTATTTAATTTTGCTGCATTTTTATGCATTCAGTAAATCTACCATGGAAATGCAATAAATCAGAACATTTTACCTGAACGTTTCCAATAAACTTGTCACATAAAGTCAGGAATAATATGCCTAGAGAACACCATGGAATTGTTTCAGTGCTCGATTTTGTGTTAGGCCAGGTCTCCAGGTTTATTTATTTTCTCAGAGGAAGAAATACATGTAGTTCAGGGTTTCTCAAAAAGCATAAACAAGCAGATGTTCTTGCATAATAATAAGAAAAATGTAGTTCATGTAGTAATCAATTTGGGATCCCATGACATTTCTTTAAAGTAAAACCACATCTACTGACACTTGCCCTTTCCAGATTTGTACTGTTGCAAAATGGTAACTAGGAACAGCATTATCTTTTTTGAATCACAGACAGTAAAAGCAGCATAGCTATGTAAAATATGTTCTCAACAGTTGGGCAGAAAAAATTATAGCAGGTTGGACTAAAAGGACAGAGGCATTTTTTCACTGAAGCTTGTTTTCTGGACCACTCTTCTTTGGGGGCTGGACTACATGACTAGGTTCCTTCCAACCCAGACTATTCTATGATTGTTTAAGAATATTAGTATTTTCCAAAGATAATGGAAGATGATAATGAAATCACTGGACAACAGACATAAAGTTAGGAAGAATTGTCAAAACAGAAGAAAAATCACAGGGGAGGGGTATATTAAGGAAGTTTGTATCCATTATGAGATATATGAACCAGGAATTGGATGCTGTCGTGAAATAGCAAACATATCAGGGAAAGTATTGCTAACAGAATATAGGAATATAAATTTCCAAGAAGAACCTGTTGAAACAACATTTGTAATCCTTTGTACATATTGGACTATGTGTGTTCCAGAAAGATGAACTCCAGCTACATAAGTGAAAACAAAGTCTCTTAGGGTGACAGGATGAAAGAGAGCTTTCCTGCAAGAGCTGAATGTCTATGCTATTCTAGGCTTATCTTAACGTATATATAAAAAATAGGCACATTTTCCACATGGAGCAAAGAATAGTGATGTTAGTGGTCACTAGGTCTGCTGAGTGAATTGCTCTTGAATTAACCTCCTAGAAAGCTCCATTTCTGGCTCACAGAGAGCTCCTTGCTGAGTCACAGGGTGGCTCAGAGGCTCAGTATAATGTTTAGAATGGTTGAGCCCAGGACTTTTATAGCTGGTAGCTTGCATGCTGAATTTGGAGGATAGTCCAAATGTTTAGTATGTAATATCCACAGCTTCCTCAAGATACCCCCACATTACCCCATGCCACTCTGAGGGCACTGGAAGACCCTGACTGACAGAGCGCCATGCTCTCTCTGCTTTATATTTAACTGTGGTGTACCTTCCTCTCAAAGCACATGACTCTCCTTTGCTTCTCATTAGTGACTGTATAGTTAATTTTTGGGGGACAAAACTAGTAATTTAGAAAAATTGCTTAAGTAACTAAAGGTATTTGCTAAGTTACTGACAATCTTGGAATCAATGATGTAATCTGAAAGATCAATTCTCTGTGTTAAAATTATGATTAGAGGAAGAAGTAAATAATAATAACAATGACTGGGGCTAAATTACTGTAAATTGTTCAGCTAATTAAACAATGAATATATCAAATCAAAGACTGTGTGAATCAACCACTGAATCAACAATAATTTGCTTCTGAATTTTGAAGCCATCAAGTCATTGAATTAATACAGAGAATAAATTGTGAGACTGACATAAAAAAATGTCTTAGAAAAAATCCTCAATGAACAAAAGAACCTTCAAGTCATGCATAGAGATAGTGCTGGAAGACATATTGCGTCACTTTAGAAAACATAAAAGCCAAAAACCTATCCATACCAATGCCCTGTTTGCCACTATGGCCTTGACTTAACAGCTGTAAAATCTGAATACCCATACTTAATGTAGCTCTTTGACTTAAGGAGTCAGCCAAAAGGGCAGTGAAATAAATTTTGCTAAATGAAGAGGAATAATGAAATTAAAGTAGATTCCCTTCATTCAAATCCTAAAATCTCACTGTGGCTAGAATGAGTTTTTCCTCTTCTTTCGCAGAAATTAATGGATGACTTAAACACAGAGGTAAAGTATAGAAAGATTAACAACTCCATCAACATTTCTTTCATCTTAACTAAACTTAATCAGATAATAGTCTAAATAAAAAAAAAAAAAGAAAAACCAGAAAAAAAAAACCAACCCAACCAACCAACCAAAAAAATATCAACCCAAAAACCAAAACCCAACCAAAACCAAACCAAAAAAAAAACCCTGAATCATCAAATCGCAAACAGAGGGGCAATTCAAGACAAATGGATGTTTAGGGTCTGAGATCTTGTTTGAACAGTGTTGTTCCTGGTGGGAGCTGTTAGGCCAAATGGGAGGAAGACTTTGAGGCCAAGACTGGAGTAGAACCAGAAGAGTCAGGGAACACAGGAGCTGCAAGATCAAGCAGAAGCCAAGGCCAAGAAAGTTGAAAAAGAAGGCACTAGCTTAAAAACCAAGACAAGAGAGGATTCAGAGGCTGAGATGAAGATTGACCAACTTTATACCAGTCTGTATGCTACTAGGGAAGAAGCTGGGTCAAAAGAATAGAAATGAATGCTAGAACAGGACCCAGGGATATACTATCTGAAATAGCATCAGACAGCTTCGTACATGTGGGTAGTAAATTTCCTGAGCAATTCAGTGTGATTATTGCCCAGGGATTGGCACTGCAAAATATAACTTCACTCAGGCTGTCTTCTGGTAGTCTATCAAAATAGTTACTCCCTTGAATCAAACTCAAGAAATATTTTACTAGTGGAGCAGTCCATAGAGGTGTGCCTGTGGTCCCCACTTGAATGCACTAATACTCACTCAAGTGCAATTCAGTTTTTAATTTTAAAGTGTCTGTAAGCAAAAGCACAGAAGAACATATGAACATGAATGTGTGGAATAACCTTTCTGTTATACCTTTGAGTCATTGCCTGTGGGCACACACACACTGGATGACTCAAAACCTTGTCCCTGACACACATGGCTTGGAGTCTAACCAAAAGAACCGCAGAAAGTACAGGCACAAAATAGCCAGTGCTTTTGGTTACACAATGCATCAAGAGATTATAACGCCTGATAAATTGCACTTGAGTGGAGGCAGCAGCTTGGTATGTGTCAGTAATGGAAATAGTACTGACATCTCCTGCATCATAACCACCTATAGCTATCTCTTGATGGAGACAGAGCTGAGGATAGTCTCCATTCTGGTAGTCTCATATGGTACTTTGATAACTCATTTCTCCAGTTTAAGAGTCTCTAGTAGGAGATAATCATATATTTAACTTTCCCAATCACTAGCAGAACCAACCTTGAGGACTGTTTTGTGTTGTGAAAAGCAATACTCCTTTGACAAAGAAAGGATTGAAGAATAAGTTCACTTCTGAGATGTAACATCCTTGGTAGACCACAGGTAGACTAGTCCTCTGAGTTAGGTAAATCTTGGAAACTGCAGAGAACCCATACATTCTGTGTCTCAGAACAGGAATGATAGAACTGAAATCTATTCTCCCTTCCTGGTAATGCCATCAAAAATAGAAAGATACCTAAAACCGCTGACATCGCCAAGGGCTTGTTAAACAGTCTCTCAGACTCCCTTATGTCTTGAAAAAATATCTCCAAAAGGGGGAAGGCTGTGAGACAGCAAAAGCACTCTGTGGGGGTGCTAGCAAAAAAACCCTAAGGACACAAATGCCTTGAACTTTTGAACAGCCTATCAAGTAAACAGAGAGGCCTCATCTTCCTTCCTTCACTTTCTCCCGAAAGCATGAGGATGTCTTATACAAGTAAGTGGTTTGGACATTTTCTCTTTGTTAAAAAGACCTTGTTCTCATTCAATTTTTATCTGTTCTCACACAAATGGGTTAAACAGAATGAATACTTCAAACTAATTTTGGCTTTCTTCTTTTTTATTTCAGCTGAAAGCTCAAGCTTCTGTCAGAGAGCAAAGCATGACTTAGTTCTGTTTGCACTTTAAATTAACCCTTTTTGAGCAGTGGTTCTGCTAGAGCATGCTCCTTCCATCTGACAACTCTGTTCTACTCTGCTGATTCATGCAAGTAACCCTGTAAACTTCAGTGTTACATATAAAACAAAAATTGAGAATCAGATACAATATTTAAATTTAAATTTATTTATTTAAATAAAGCTGCTGGTAATGGCTTCCCTATGTCTTCTATTCGTTAGCCTAAGCAATTCTAATTTTCCAGTGTTCTCCCAAATGCTATGTCTAATCATGAAGAAGTTTAAAACACAAACAACCCTACCACCAATTATCTGCTGTTGGTCCTTATTTTCTCTTGTGACCTTATCAGTATCAGGGTGTGGAGAAGAATGATTTCATATTTTGAAAGCTCATTCCTCTTATGAGCTAAATGTTTATCAACTCTGCAACAGTGTAGTATGATGTTTAGCTCATTTTTCTGAAAAAGTGCTGAAACTGCCAGTGGGTTCAGTTTCACTTAGCATGTGTGTTACTTTCAGTATAATTACACCTTTTAAGCATTTTTTTAAAAAGGATTACTGTTGGATTGGGGTAGAATTACTCTGCATATATGCTTAATGTTATGCATGCATTTGTATGCTTTATTCAGGCAGTTCCCTGATATACCTGCCAAAACATTATTTCACTTAAGAAACAAAATGCATAAGAAATGTAATTCTCTTGTGACAGTTGATCATGTGAATGGTCCACTGTTCAGAAGCACCTAGACAGAACAGAAGAATATCCTAACAGAGACTTCTGAAAATTCAGCAAGGGGAAAGATAGTGTGCTGCACCTGAGAAAGGAGGACACCTTGCAGCAGTACAGGCTGGGGCTGCCTGGCAGATGAGCTGAATATGAGCCTTCAGTGGACCTGGAAGCAAGGAGCACCAACAGCATCCTGGGCTGTGTCAGTAGTAAGGATAGCTGATCAAGGGAAGGGATAATTCTACTCTGACCTGTACTCATTAGTCTGCATCAATGCCGCTGCAGCCCATAATGCACCCTCCTCTCCTGGCCAAGTGCAAGAAACACTGATAAACTGAAATTGTGCAGGCACCAAAGATGATCAGGGCTGGAGTACCTTGTAGGGGGAGAGTTGAGTCTGGAGGAGTGGTGGCTTCAGGGGGACCTAACAGCATCCCCTGATGCCTGCAGGATGATTATCAAGGCTCCAGAGCCAGGCTCTTCACAGTGATACATGGAAAGAAGAAATGAGATAACAAGGATAATTGGCAACAAAAGAAATTAAGAATGGGTAAGGAGAAATGTTTTCCCCATGAGGCCAAGCAAACAGCAGAACATGCTGCCCAGAGAGGTCATGCAGTCTCCATCCTTGGAAGTTTTCAGAATGCAAATAGATAAACCACTGAGCAACCTTCTAGTTGATGCCGCTTTGAACAGGAGGTTGGGCTAGAACTTCTGAAGTCCTTTCCAACCAGAATTTGCCTACAGTTCCAAAAACCATACAGAATAAATTGAGATTGACTAAAACTCTGAAAAAAACAGGGGAATGTCACATCAGAATATTGAATACACAAGTTCAGCATGTACTACTTTTTTACTTAACTACAACCTAGTACGTTTACTACTTATGCATGAAGTAGCATTTAAAACTGTCAGCCAACAATTTGGGCTTTAGTGGTAGTTCTGAGCTTTTATTTGTATTCCAGGGAAGGCTGGAAAAAGAAAAGCTGAGCACACAAAAAAGCCCTGCTCATAAAGAACTCCTTGGACACCTTATTTGTCCCTTAATCTGCCCTTTATTGCTTGCCAGTCGCATTTTTCTTTACGTTTAACAAGCTCTACTTGCAAGGGCAAACAAGTTTTCTCCTAATGATGTTCTGATGGAAGAAACATAATTGCACACCATAAAATCTTAGTAGCTAGTTTAATTGCTCCACAAATTATCTTTAAGTGCTCTGCATGATTTATAGTAGCAAACCATCCATCCCCCACATACCCTACACCTCCCACAGCACCTAATAGGGCTGACTGGGATCTTTCAAGAAAATTTTTTTTGTAGAAAAACATCCTCCTGAAAGACAAGCCTTTTTTCAGGGAAGTTTTGATTAAAAAAAATAAAATTGCTGGGAAAGGTTTTAAGCTTGGGTAGAAGTTTTAATCAGGTTTAAAATACCAGGTTCATTAGATCTTAATCACAGCAAGAATACCTGAGTTGTGAGACAGGCAATTTGTAAACTAAGCCGACAAGGTGACAGAAACAGGTTCGAGATACTGCCTCATCCAGATTGCAGATGAGCAAAAGGCTTGATTTGAGGTCTAGATAAG
Organism: Psittacus erithacus; assembly: GCA_009867235.2. Classification (NCBI taxonomy): domain Eukaryota; kingdom Metazoa; phylum Chordata; class Aves; order Psittaciformes; family Psittacidae; genus Psittacus; species Psittacus erithacus. The sequence continues at coordinate 1,306 of WYDI02006123.1, read as the reverse complement.
AGGTCTATCTTGGTTGAAGCTTTGTCTTTTCTACTGTGCTGGAAGGAACTTAATGTAAAAAAAAAAAAATCAGTAAATTAAAATTTTGTTTGCTGATGAGACCTATAAATAATATTTAGGCAGCTGTGAAACAATAAGTAAACATATATATATAAGTACATATATATATACTTGCACAATTACTGTGATTTCTACACTCATCATCACCTCAATATTTTGTAACAGCAGACTAAGTGGCAACTCTGATGTAGAGCAGCATGATTTTTAGATGGAATAGTGCTGAAAGTAGAAAATCGAGAAGATTAACATTTTAGAAATTGAAAGGAGTTTCTCTACAACAAAGCTTCACACTAATTAGGCTATAATTTATCAAGTAGGAAATAGAAATCAGTGGGGCATTAGGAAAAGCTTTTAGAAAGAGACAAACTTTGTAGCTGTTCCATCAGAGGACTATATTCTGATATAATTAGAGTTTATTTGTTCAAAGAGTTGTATACCAATGGGTTCCAACTCATTAATGAATAACTTTTTTTTCTATAGAGTTAATTGTTGACACGTATAAACAACTTTGAGTTATACTTAATGGAATCTGAACTGCTGAATGAAATCCGAACTGCTGAATGAAATCCTTAATTATTAGTACTTTATTGAGCCACTTGTAGTCTAAAGCTTTTTTGAATACAAAGTACTGAAGCAATCTTGCTCTATATTTAAGTTGGATATAATTATTTTCTGAATGTGACAAGTGGACGTAAAAAACAACTACAGAGTTTAAGCTGGAAATACATACAAATAATAAACCAAAACAGACTGGAAAGATAATTGGTAATAGGAAGTCTAGTAATTCAAGTAAGCTATGCAAACTTCGTAATTATATAAAATTATGGCCATCAGATTGGTAGCAAGCGCTACTCAAAAATCACACTTAAAGACACATATTTTTTTTGCTGTTCTGTGCCACAGACTTTACTTAGGAGACAGAGACTTTAAAACCCCTCAAGTTTCAAACTTGAGAACCGAAGACGAATTGACATTTCAAGCAGAACTGAACAACAGTTTCTTATGCGATTTAAACCAAAGATAAAGTAACAATTGAAATGAGGGAAGTTTCAGTTGCTATGGCATATTAATAACAAAGTACGTTGCATAACTTATGTACCAAATTATGGCATGTAAAAGAAATAAGACTAAAATAAAAATAAATATACAAGTAAAATATAAATAAAATATATACATATATATTTAAAACCAGAAATAAAACAAATACATAAAAGTGAAATTTTGAGATAAGATTCCAGTAGGAAAA
>WYDI02006121.1:0-36211 GCA_009867235.2 Psittacus erithacus | reverse complement strand
TCTTTACTGTAAGGGTGGTGAGGCGCTGGAATGGGTTGCCCAAGGAAGTTGTGAATGCTCCATCCCTGGCAGTGTTCGAGGCCAGGTTGGAGAGAGCCTTGGGTGACATGGTTTAGTGTGAGGTGTCCCTGTTCATGGCAGGGGGGGTTGGAACTGGATGATCTTAAGGTCCTTTCCAACCCTAACTATCCTGCGATTCCAGAATTCTGTGATTGATCCCTTCATGCTGAGCGTCCGTGGGGCTGATCATGGGAACGTTTTGGGGTGAAGCCTTTCCTGGCTCTGCACTTGCATGCAGATTTAATTCGTGTCTCAATTAAGAAGCTACCTTTTAAGTGACTCTTAAATACCCCTGTAATGATTTACTGACTGTGTGTAGGGGTTGAAAACTTTGCCGTCACTGGCATACTCTATAATGTCACCAAAATGTCCTGGAACATCAGCTTTCCTGCAGGAGGTGGTGAGCTGCAGCTGGGATCCCTGTGTGATCCTCGGAGCTGTGTCAGATGGGCAGCCGCGTGAGTGCAGGCACTGCTTTTCTGTCAGTGTTTGTGCGTGTAACCTGGCAAAGCCAGCTCAGGACATTCAGCTGTAAGGAATTCAAAGTATTGTCATACAGATTAGAATGGCAAACCACACAAGCAGATCTCTGATGTCTTCTCTTCACTGTGCACGTTGAATAGTAATTGTTTTATGAAAATAGCCCACGGTAAATATTTATAAACAAACAGGCAAACAGTGAGACCATGGTGAATTAAATAAATAACTGTAAGTACATCAAAGCCCTGTTTCAGAATAAACTACAAATTCCGTGTATAAAATCCTTGCTATAATCAGTGCTTCTCATTTCCTTTCACAGAGTTACACGGTTGTCAGTGGTCAGTTCCAGTGGGATGACACTGGGTATGTTCTGGCTGAATTTTGGTTTAATATCAAAGCAGCATAAAACCAAATAATCTCTAAATACAGATACTTATTTTTGGTATAGTAGTTACTGCTTCTCCACCATAAGAGCAATTAAGCCCCAACTAATGAGCAGTTTTCTACATTAGAGTTATTCTGCTTTATCTTAGTAACACTTACTAAATAGCTTACTTCCTCTAGAAAAGAGATGTCTAAATTCATTACACATTTTACAGCGACTGGTCAAAAGAGCTTAATCCTTTTATCTTTTAAGGCAATTTCAGTTTCTTTTCTCAGGTGCATCAGGTTTTGTTTACTCTTTTTTTCTTCGCCCATTTTAATTTGGCTTCTCTAGCCAACTTAGAAGATAAACTTGCTTTACCTGCAGGGCCTGGGACAGGGTCTTTCATCTGAAACAATGGGACTTAATGCAAAGGAGGCATTCTGTTCTGAAGAGTGTGAATTTCATTCTTTGCCTTTTAATCTAATGCATTTAGAGAGCTGGCTCTTGAGGGTTGTGCTTTTGGCAGCCTTTTTTTTCCCCTCCCCTTTTTATTTTGTTGGGTTTTGGCATGCCTTCTTTTAGTAATTGAAACCACTGTATTTTGTAACATCTGAAGCAGTAGCTAAGAAACTAGTAAGGGGCCCAGCATTATGTGGTTCAGCGGGGAGCCACTCGCAATGGAAATGGCCCAAAGGGGTAACGCAGCGCTGCCAGGTCTGGTGGTTTTATTGTTAGTCTCACAGTATTTGGTGCTCTTCTTAAAGCCACAGCTGCTGGAGTCTTCTAATGAGAGGAAAATTCATCAGCTTCCATGTCAAAAATGCAGCCATGGTTCTGGGAGAGGAACTTGAAAGGCTGCCCCAACTATTTCTTTCTGACTGTGGAAATAAAAAGTCATAAGAAAAGACTCTCGGAACACTGGGCATATTTTTGTACTCAGATATCTTTATTTGGAGACTGAAATGCCTGGTGGGGCTGGGGATGCTGTAACTTGAGAGGCAAGCTCTCCAAAGAGGCCCCTTCCTCTTCCTAAGGTAGCATTGGCTGCAGCCTCTGTGCCAGAGCGTGCCTCTGCGTGACTTGGGAGAAGCCTCTGCAGATGTAGTTTTAACACAGGGTATTTCATTTCAGGTTTGTTTGGGAGGTTTTATTATTTTTATTCAGCAAACACATCTCCTAAAGTAGGTGGAGAAAAAGTAATCCCGATGCTTTGTTGAACCATGTTGCCACAACTGTCAGTGCTAAATCAAGGTACTGATGCTGAAGAAACTGCGGTAAATCGTATGGTTATTTAGTTTCCTTTTTTCAAATGCTTGACAGTTTAAAACTGAATTTGTAGAAGCGCTATTAAATAAACTCTGACTGTGGCATATTTGCTTTAGGACCCTTTTTAGCAAAGCACTTAAGTAAATGCATGATGTGAAGCCTATGAATAATATTATATCTCTGCAATGAATAGAGTGCATAAGTGAGCGCTCAGTGTCCAAGATATGAGGAGCCCTTGAACTGGAACTATTCACACAATTAAAGTTAAACATTTGCGGAAAAGACACTGGATTATTCAGCTATTTAAAGCAAAGCATGTGCTTAAGTACTTTGCTGAATCAGAGCCTATAAAAAGAAATGCTCAAAAAAAACAGATGAATGCTGAAAATGGAAACTAATCACTGGCTAGCTGATGTTGTGTCGCAACGACAAGTGAAATAAAGCTGGGTCCGAGACCATTGTTGGCTGAGTTAGTGCTGTGCATCTTCCAGTTAGGCTCTAGACAGTGAGTTTTGCTTTTGGGTGTTTGTGCTGGCTGCCCTTGGTGGGTAAAACTGGAGTCTCTCGTAGAGTGATAAATCCACTGCTTTGTTTGCAAGTCATCATAGCAGGAGCATTATGCTACATGATGTGCATACTGTAAATTGCAATGCTGCTCTGAACCACTTAATTAAGGCATAAACCGGAGCTGTGAGGTAAACTCCAGAGGCTGAGTATGAGTAAAGAAGATCAATAAGATGTTTCTCAGTAACTACTAAATTAATAAACTCCTATTACTGATTTACTAGCTTCTCTGTATTAGTGGAGTTAGAAGTGGTTACATCCAGAATTTACTTCAGAATCAGCCCTCCTTGCTTTTTCGTTGTTGTGAGAACCTGACACGACCAGCAAGACCAGAAAGTGTATTATGTGGGTAAAAGTCAGCTAGCATCAGTCGCTGACAGTTAAAGAGAGACATAAAAAAATCAGTTTTTCTCTTTGCATGACCTTCTGTCCCTCAGAAAATAATCTTCTTCACCCAAAGGTGTGCACTGGGTTGTGTTTCCAAGGGCAGGCTTGTATAGGACACATCACAACCAAAGAAGAAACAGGAGTACTATATGTGCTTCTAAAATATTCATTGAAAAGAAGGCCTGGGAAAGATCCGAGTAAAGCCAATTTTAGCATCCCCACACCTCTTTTCTCAGTAGATAGTGTGAAGTTTATAGGTATTGTCTAGAATAAAGGCATCCCAAACTAAGTAGCAGTCTGGTTTTTTACCTTTTTGCTCATAGAGACGATGGAAGTGGCTCTGAGCCAAGCGCTGAAGGGTGGTTGGCCTTTGGGCACCTCTGTGGATCATGTGTATTAGCCCAGCTCTTGGTATTGATGGTTTTGGTTTCTTTGTGTTATTTCCCCTGGCATTAGATTCTGTTTCATGTTTGTCAATAAATTCAGATACACTGGAGTACTGCCAGGATCAGCTGCTCAAAAGGAATGAGACTGACCAAAACAAATCAGGGGAGATTGAAAAAAGGTAGTAATTTTAAGGTTCTTGTTTGCCTTCTGGCTCCTGGACTTTTATTCTTCTGTGTCTTCAGATTTTCCTCTGAAGCCACAGACCCTGGAAACTTTCTAGTTTAAAAAGCTGGACATAATTCATTCTTATGAGATCAAGACTGCAGACTCTCAAGTCCACCAGCTATGGCTTTAATAAGGGCATTAAATTACTCAAGACATGCTCTGTAATCAGGAAGGTTGTGTTTAATTACCCATTTTGGTCCATGTTCCCAAACACTGCTTCTGTGATTACCTTGTAATGTTCAGAATACTCAAACTCATTCTTACAGGGTTTGTGCTGGCAAGAAATTCTAGTCATGCTTTGAAATCTAGTTTGTATTTTGTTCTGAACAAAACAAAACCAGAAAATCAGTCTGGTCCTCAGAATGCTCTTGGATTCTATGGAAGATAATAGTTAACACAGGAATACAAGCAAGTGCAGTGGGATAGCACTGTTACAGGGTAGTAGGAAGTGATCTCACTCTCACTGTGAGCATAATTGGCATCCAGACTGTGGTAGGTGAAATTAGTATTGACCTAAAGGAATAAAAGAACTTATGTGAATATTTGTAAGTGGTACTTAGTCTGGATCTCTTCATCTGTTTCTGCCTTCCATTGCCTTTTGGCTGGTGCAAGTGCATTGGCAAGAACCAGTGAAGAAATCGTGGCTTTTGAAGGATATGTGATTTAGAAGGGACAGGATTCCTTTCCTCATCTTTTGATCCAAGAAACATCCTGTAACTAAGGTAGTGGAAGGCTCTGCTTAGGTCTGTTCAGTGTTTTCACTGAATTTCCATCCTGGCTGACTTCCTCAGGGGATGGTAGTCCTGGGCAGCTTCCCTTCTCTTTTCCCGAGGAGGAAAGTTGTCCAGCCCCAGCTGTATTTACTACCCAAGGCTCCGTAAATGTATGGGTAAGTCCCTTGAGATGCGTGTTTCACCATAAAGGGAAGATACTGTCTCCTAAAGGTCTCTTGTGATCCACCACTAGACTGCACTGGAGACCTGATTAAGCATTCAAAGAAGTAAGCATTAGAAATGAGCTGCAGATTGAAACATGGAAAGCAATTAAATACTGAAACAATCCTTCAAAACAAAATAAAACAAAAAAACCCCACACAGCGCCTTCTCAAGTCTGGATTTCTTCAATGCTGAGTACCTTTCTGAATTAGGTGTAAACTGGTTTGGAGGCTCTGTAGAGAGGTGACTTTATGAAGTGTAATGACTCACGCTTATCATGTCAGTTCGTGTTATCCAACTGTTTCTTCTGGCATGAAAATCTGTTACCTTTTACTGAAACTGTGAGTGTGGAAAACCAAACAAAACCTGAGATTCGCGCCCCTGGAACACAGCAAGTTTCACAGCAGCCTTTTGGAGATGTAACAAGGTTTTCCTTGATGTAGTGTACTATTTAAAGACCTGAGTAACTATTGAGGGTGCTTGTGGTTATTGAGTGAGGTAGTTAATTTTTGATGAAAATTAGAAATAACCCAAACTGGTTTCTCTTCCATGCATTAATATTCCTGTCAAGCAAATGGAAATACTGCTTAAGGAACATATAGATTGTAAATGAATAAAGGTTTCAGGCCTGGAGTACAGAATTTGCATAAACTATGCAGCCAAAGCTCTGTTGGAGGCGGAGTGTGTGGTTCTGCATAACAGGTGAACTGAAAATAATGGGTATGACAGGAGCTATATTTACATGAACCGAGTTGAAAGCAGGAAGGAATAGAAGAAAATGATACACACAAATCAGGGTGAATTCTGGCCTCCACAGATCTATTTCTTTTGTCAGAAGCAAAAATTGCTGTGGCAGAACATGAGGAACTATCTTCTGTGACCGAATGAGTCAAAACAACAGTCTGAGTCTGGCAAATGCACATGCCTTGTGGCACATGAAGGGGGAAGGAACAAATGTTTTCTGGACAAAACCGAGCAAGAGAAAAGTTTCATTTTCCAGGACTTCTGAAGGATTTTCTCCTTGTGTAGAGGGTAACTTCAAGATCACAATTTCCAGCGTTTTAAGCAATGCAGTCATAGAACTTCTAAGCAAGGATTTGTCACAAAAGGTCAAAGTTGGGATTAATAATACTGTGAATGGGTCTTTATCGTAGCAAAGTTCCTGCTTTTGTTTCAAGTATTTTCATGTACATTTTAGAGTTCCAGCTAGTTTTGGTTTAAAAGAAGGAGACTGTAGAGAAAGTAATGTTTTGTACACCAGCAGACTACGCCAACATGGCATGAAAATACTGAAGGTAATTCAAGTCATAGTTTAGAGTGGGTTCAGGTCACAGGAGCAGCCCACAAAGGCTCTGGTATTTTATATGCACAAGGGAGCTGACGTGGTGTTGTCAAAGTCAGTACCAGTCCTGTCACTTCAGGCAAAGACCGCCTTTCATCTTTCATCTCACCAGTCTGCGCTGGGATCAGCCCATTGTCCCCATGCTGCTTCTGGACTAAGTCACCACCAGTTTGTACCATAACCTTTCATCACACAGACAGATAAGTACAGGAATAACTTAATTCCAGATTTACTTCTTGACATTACTGAAATGACTTGAACATTTCAAGTCATGTTCCTAAGATGGAGTCTTTTAGGTGTAGCGTGTGTTTTTACTTACAGAGTTTTCACTGTCATTGAACTAACTCAAGGGTTAAAAGCACTCTTTGCTAAAAATAGCAAGTTACCTTTTTTATTTGATATAAAAGTTGGAATGCACTGTTCTTCCATGCTTCCAGACACCAGTAATCTCAGTAATGCTGCACTGAATTGAATCTCCTCTTTGCTTTGGGCTTTTTGCCACTCTTTCTTCGTCTGTACCATATGGATCCTGTGTCCTTGTTATGTCAAACTTTCACAAGGGCCACTTAGGTTGATCTCCACGATCATCCTTTCAGTGAACATCTTTCCTGCTTGCCAGTTTTCCCACATAAAGAAACTTCCTATATACTGAACCAAAGTGATAAAAATGATGTATTTTTCTTCTTATCCCTCAAGAAGCTCCTGTTGGTTCGGGCAGTGTGGTGCGTGTTAGCGTTGTATCGGAAAGAGCCACATTTCTCCCAAGTAGGGCTTTGTTGTGAAGTTCATTTGACGGAAAATATTTTGCATGCTTAGGTACCTGCTGGTGAATTTTTCTATGCCAAGTAATGTGTCAGGAGCTAGCGGAGCATAGTAAGTTAATTACTTGTGTGCATACTGTGAAGGAAAAGCAAACAGCAAGGCACCAGTGATACGAAGAATGAGACTTCATTTCAGTCGCCAGAGATTGTGTTGTTAATGAATCTGCTCGATCAGCAGGGAATTGGTAATGTAGATAAGACCAGGTATGGCTGTGTACTGATACGGAAATTAGTCCCTCAACCAAAACATTGTTTTTAGTGAGGTCTTGCTAATATTCAATAGTTTTTCAAAAGCATCAGTGAAATATAAAACCAGCCTGAATAATTATGGCTGTCTTCAAAAGACGCAACGATGATGATGATTTAATGTGCTTTGCAGACACCCTATAAATCCAGTATCTTACAGATTTCATAGTTAAGTGATACACTTCAGATTCCATTTTATGGTATATGTGACTGTGGGCTGCCTAGTGCTGCTGTGACTGAACAGCACCGGGAAGTGTGTTCAAAGCTGACTGCTGCCTTCCTCACATCAGGGTGAGAGGGGTGGGGTTTGTTGTGAAAGCACCTGCCTTGCTCCCAAGCATCCTTGATGGCAGTACATGAAGATGCTCCCATTGCAGGGAGCACCAGGCGTGCGAGATGCAAGCAAGGAAGGGAAGACACAGGTGATGCTCTTACCTTGCCCTGAGGAAAATACATCCCAGTGACAAGCCATGCTCTGAGGCCTGCAAGCTGCAGTCTCGGGTGACCATCCCTAACTGAAATCTTCATGCAGTGCTGGGGAAAAGAACATTTATCCCAGATTTATCTATCTATCTGCTTATTTTCTTTCTCGCTTTCTCTGCTTTCTCTCTATTCTCTTTCTCTCTTTCTGTTTCACTCAGTGTCTGAACATGCACGAGTTGTACTGTGGGAGTGAATTTCCCGCACTGCTCGCCCTGACTGCATCCATCACTGTAGTCGCTGTGCTGCCAGCTCTTTGCAGCAGCTGGATTTTCCCCACAGCACCTGCTCCGCTGTTGGTGTGCAGGGTCCCCACTGCAGAGCAGTGCCAGAGGGAGGAGAGAGGCTCTGTCCATCCTGGCTGGGGAATACTCCAGGGACAGGGGACAGCGGGGCAGGAGGGGGAATGCTGCCAGTGCTCTCTTCCAGCACTAACATCTGTCCAGGCAGGAGGATGTTCCAGCAATGGAATAAGATCTGCCGTAGGAACATTCCAGTTTTTAACCCTGAACTTTCCTAATTGGAAAACTAAAGCTGGTTTTGGATAGTTTAAGCCATTCAGCGTAACATTCTGGAAATGGCTGACGCAGAACAAGTATGAGAAACATGGGTCTAAGCGTTCTCTGTCAGCTACAGAGCCAGTGCTGTCTGCTAGCAGCCATAGTGCCCAGCCTGAGGTATTCTAATTGTCTTCCTATTTATCCCTATTCCTGATGCTCTTAAAGTAATGGTAGAGACATAGACTGAATATTAATGGAAGTTGAGGCCAGGGTTCACAATGTGTCGTTAAGTAAAAGCTGGCAATCCCCCAGGAGCTCTCCCGGGAGCTGTTTTGCTGGTGCATATTAGTGAAAGGGACAGCTGGATTGAGAAGGCTGTTGTAACAGGGATGCCATTAAGAACTTAGTTGAGCAAAAGTTGATTTTCATCTAAAAAGGAAATATCATAGCGGAGCCAGTGCTTGTCAATGTTTAATGAGTGATTTTGGGGACTGCAGTGTTGTCTGTGTTATAATTAAACAGTAATGTCCTGGTATGGTGGCTGTCTTCTGGTGAAGTTGGGATCTGCTTTGGACACTTCTGTTTATTGTAAATTATAAACCCGAGCCAAAGCAACAAGTGAAAATAATTCCTGTAGCAGGTTTCTTTTGAAATCATGGGTACTTTCACTCCACCAGAGCCTCTGGATAGGCTTTATTGATATCAACCCTTCCCTTTATTCCCTTTCTATATTGCTCTGTGCTCTCTGCAGGTGTTTTATTAACCTGCATCCTGCCAAAATTCAATAAAAATATACAATTTTTTCCTTTCTTTCCTCCTCTTTTTCTTTGTTTTTTCCCTGCTGGCTTTCAGAGGCAGAGCTCTGGGGAAGGCTTCTTTGGTTTGTTAGGAGGAACAGATGGGAATCAAGAAAAGGTACTTTCTGTTCCCGTCCCCACCCAAATTGTAGGTAATTAAGTTACAGTGAGGCATCATTTACGTTAACAGTTGCTTTGTTGAGATCAAGGCTATTAAGGGTACCTGTGAGAAGCGGCAGGATTCAAGTCTGTGGTGCTTTGAGGAATAATTGGAAGTGTGTTTTTCCCAGACCTGTTTGCAGGCAGCCTCACAGCGAGGTCCACAGTGGGACAGTTGAGTCCTGCACAGTTGATCTGCTTTTTTTCTCTGCAGCTCTCCTCAAGTTTTGAGCAATCCTTGCAGGTGTTCTGATGGGAGAGGTGGACTTTCCTGTTTTACAAAGGGAGGGAGGGAAATAGAGCATGGAGCTCCTGGTGGTAAGGAAGGGGGCAGAGAAGCAAGTTGGGAATTTGAGATTTCCTGTCTTAAATGTCACGGCTTATTACTGCCACTGTTGTTCAGTGTTCATCTCTGAGCCACTGGACAGGTTCAGCAGCGCAGGAGCTTTGATGCTTCAGCAGGGTCTCAGTCAAGCCCTCAAACAAAGCAAGATCTCTGTTTTAAGGACAAAACAGCCCTGTGAAAGGGTTCCTTAGCCCACCGTGCTGGTTTTGCAGGTTTCCCTCTTGCATCACTCTTCCCGCTGTCTCACGTCTCTCCAGCCATAGTTGTAGTTTGGGCTGTGTCCTATGGGACCATCGCCCACAATCTGGTGGTAGGGTCACAGGCACAGAGCAGCAAGCTGCCTGCTCAGCCCCATTGCTGTTGCCTGCTCTGGATGTTGGCAAGGGATGTTGTATTAGCACCAAGCGTCTTCCTTCCTCTTCTTTCAAGAAAGTCTTCTTGAAGCCCCCAAGGCATCTAACAGCTTTTGGGTGGGAATGTTTCCTGCCTAGTTCTTCCTCTTTCTCCTCTGTTTTATATTCTCAGAGCTTTACTCATGCTGTTCATTCTCCTTGGAGTAGCCCAGATAAAACCATGGTTTACATTAGTGTTACATATGCTTGTGCTCCTTCTTCATCCATGTAATTCCATGAAAGACCAGACTCATTTCTTCTTTTATCTTTGCTTTTTGGCAGAATTGGCTTTTCCATTCTCTTCTGTTCCTTGGGAAGGTTGATCACCTTTCTGGTGTACTAGTGGGTTATCCAGATGGCTTTGGAGAAGAAAGCATAAAGCAAGGATGGTGCAGAATAGGGGAGGATAGCCCAGGAGGGACGCACAAGTTCAGATTTGAGGTGCTTCATGTTGGGTTGCTTGCATCTCTGTCTTACACTGTTCAGTTCTAAGGTTTTTGAGGCAGGAGCTGTTTTCTGCTATGTACATGGAAGAATGTCTGTATTTGGGCATTACAGTAATTTAAGTATTTCTGCTGTCAGGGTTCATCATTATACAGCTATTGCCCTGTACAGGAAAAAAGGATGGTGAAAGAGAGACCCTTCTGTGCAGAAAGTTGTCCTGGACATGACCTGCCCAAGGCACTCGTGCCCTGTCTGAGTCGCCCATTACTGAAATATATGTCTTCCTCTCAGTAACACGAAGTGCTGTCGTTGAGCTAGTGCATTGATTCATAATACATCTTAATTCAGTAATTTCCATTAAGATTTATACTTTGAAAAATTATATTTAGGAAAAAATCTATTTTTATGTCTGTCCCTTGCCTTCATGGAGCTTTACTCAACTAGTATAGGAATAGAAGAAAGTTAATTTACAGTGGCTTCATAGAAATTAATCTCCTGTTTTCTCCTTACAGTGTATAAGTTATCACTTCGTTTATTATATGCAGCTCAGAGGTGAGCAGTTTTTAAAAGCCCTCAGACAGTTATGAAATGAATGGTGTGAGATATCAGATACAGCTATTAAAAATGCAGAAAATGAGAAAAACCAGAGGATGTAGATGTAGGTTGTCTCCACCACTTGCCACCATCAGGCACCTCCTGGACCACAATTAATCCTCCCACTCAGTGAGTTCTGCATGATAATTTCATTGATGTTGTTGTCCTCTGTGTGCTCAATATAAATAATATTGAGATATTAGAGTTACAAGCCTCCACAGCTCATTAGTCATGTCTATCAAGAGTTTATTGTGTGGGACACCCCTTTAAAACCCCAAACTATTTTGCCAGTGCCGCTGAACTTAGTCCCTTTTTCACTTTTTGTGTGGTGGTAAATTATTCAGCTCACAAATGCTAAAACTTGAAATGTTTCTGGAAAAAGCTTGTTCTAGTAATTACACTTACTCTACTTTATTGTGAGCTTCCTGAAACATTTGTCTTAGGGTCCTGGCTTTTCCTGGTGTTGGCTATTTATCATACATTTGTGCCACTGACAGGTTGATAGGTACAGTGGGAGCTTCATGCAAGATTCATGGCAGCTTCATACTTTTTTTGAGTAACAAAATTAGGATGCAGAAAGTATGTGTTTGGGAGGATATATATTAAAAACATCGCAGGGTTTGTGACTATTTAATACGGATGTTCACACATATACTAAGGAATGCAAAGGTTTTTAAAACATGTTAACATATATATATATAAAAACATACACATAACGTGTAACATACATGTTAAAAATTTGCCAAAGATAATTGAAGGTTACAAGGTTTAATTAAAGAAACCAGCAACAAATGTATCATCTGTGGCTATGAGAATTTAAGGAGGACATGCACCGCATTCTGTCTTCAGATTTAAAAGCTGCAGACTTTATGGGATAGTTTGTGTTTAGGAGCATGATTTAAAGCCTTTCTTTGCATCTGCCACGTTTTGGCAGTGAGACAGTATCAGTGACAGGATCAGTTCTGAAGATCAGCTTTGCTTTTGCAGCCCCAGGGGTGGGTGCTTCTGTAGGTCTGGTGGCATCAGTGCAGAAAGGAGTCATCAGGGCTTCTGGTGTTGCTGGTGGCAGTTACTCAAAGGTTATCTAAATCCAGACCCTTTTTATTCCCTCTTCCTGTATTTGTGTTTGTTCCAACAACTGCCGGTTAAGATATCCCTTATCAGAGATCGGTCTTGGGGACATTTTCTTCCAGTTCTCCAGAAAAACTGTTCTTGTCTGTTCATGGCTCTCACGTTTCTTGTGCACTCTTTTCTGTACTGTGCTTGCAGACTAGATAATGCTTAGACCTGTTTGGTCTCAGCAAGCCCTTCAGGATCTTGCTCGTGTTATTTGGCCTCATTTTTCAGGCAGTAATTGGAATTTTCTGCAAGCATGAGTGTCTCATGTTAAGCAGAGTGATGACAGAGAATAATAAAATTAAAAGTCCTTTTCCCTCAGGGTAGGAAATGCTGAAGTATTTGTTCAAAACAGCACTGTAGACTCTTAACTACAGGCTCTCCTTCTCCATCTCTTTGATTTTGATATGCCACCATTTTAGTCAAGGGAGTAAAACTTCTCCCTCTCATATAATGATTCAACAACCTCATTGCCTTCTCTGCAATGGGAAGACCCTGAAAGATGCCACTGATTTCTATCAACCCTTTAAGGGATTTTTATACCTTTACCGCTGCATCTTTGTGGTAAATAATTCAACAAGAAATATGTCATTCAAATAATTCTTTTCTGCTTTATGTCTAAATGCAGTCATTAGGCTTCATCCTGTGGGGTTCACTTTATTTCTTCTTTCTAGGGAGGGAATGGGAGGTGAGAGGAGAGGGTAAAGAGGGGCTGTTTTTATACTTGGTCTGGATCTGCAGTTACATGCGTGTTCTCCTGTCGTAGCTCATATGGTGTAAGCACATTTTCTGGTGCCTTCCTGGATTTACTGATACATTTGCTTTTAAATGGCAAAAAGTGATGGCGAGGTCTTGGTTTGTGGCATCAAGTAGCAATTCTTCAATTTTTTTTCTTGTCCCAGCTAATGGAGAGAAGCCCCAGACTGACAGTTTTGAAGGATCATAAAATGCCCTCTGTTCCGTAGTGAGTTGCACTGCTATTTGTTTTAAACATCCTTTTTCCTGTTTGAAAATTCAGCTTGCTATTGTAGTTCATTGCTTTGTAGCTGAGCAAGGGCACCACTTTCTTGCTCTTTCTCAGTGTAGGGAAAGAGAGAAACCAGTTTTGTGTACTCGTAGTGACATTTCTTTTCAGTGTTCCTTGAGATTTGTCTTGTGATGGAGCAGTTCAAGTATGACAGAGACTCTGAGGCAGAGATTTGCATCTTTAATCTCACTAAGCTAAATGCTGAGATGGTTGGGCAGTGCATAGCTGCCCGTCTGTGCAAAGAAAAGCATCCCTAATATCCAGAGCCTGTAAAACTTGCAGAGGTTCTTGCCTGTGTTGGTCTTTTAAGTCTTTAAGCTACCCATCAGAGCTGTTGGAAGGTTTTTGTGTGAAGAGAAAATGCTATTTCATTCCATCCATCCTTTGTAACTGGTTGGATTTTGCCATAAGAAAAGCCTGGAATTTCCCTTTGTATGCCCACTGGTGCTGAATGGCGTGGTACTGTCACACATCTGAAATAGCCAGATACTCCTGGAAGTTCTGTGTCAGAAGCTGGCCACATTGACTTCCAGGTGAGATTCAGCTTTTAAACACTTGAATTCTTTCTGGTATTTTTTGTTTGGCTTGTGCTTTGAGCAGGAAGGCATTCTTCACTGTGAGGGTGCTGAGGCGCTGGCACAGGGTGCCCAGAGAAGCTGTGGCTGCCCCATCCCTGGCAGTATTCAAGGCCAGGTTGGACACAGGGGCTTGGAGCAGTCTGGTCTAGTGGAAGGTGTCTCTGCGCATGGCAGAGAGTTGGAACTGGATGATCTCTAAGGTCCCTTCCAACCCAAACCATTCTGTGGTACGTGAAGATGCCAAAAGTTATCAGTCCATTCTGTTTCTGTGCTGCTCTTGCATCAAATACATCAGCTCCAGGATGGAGCTATCTGGTGTTTACCTTTGCTTGCTGGTTGTCCCTCTGTCTCAGTGGAAATACATAGTATTTACTAACACAGGTGAGGACTCTTGCTTGGTTTTTTGAAAATAGAATGATTTGTCAGCCCTTAAAAGGCCAATTCCAATGCATTCCAAATCTTATTTGATTAAAGGCACCATGCTTACTGTTGGAAAAATGAAACACAAATAGCCGTAAATTACTCTGTTTCAGATGGGTAAATGTCACACACAGAATGATGGGATTTTTTTTTTACTAGGTTTAAGTGAAATGGAGTCTTTATTTAGTGTCATGTTTTTATTTAAAAGCATTTATTTAAAGTTCTAAAAAACAAAGAATTCAATAAAGCAAGACAGGTGTAACTGCGAATGATTAATGATATAATTCTCAGTACTTTATAAAGTGTCTAATGCTGGAGAGATTTATACAGTGCAGAATGGCAATTGTGCTTTGATGGAAGGAATAGGTAATCAATACCTGCAAGCTTAGAAAAAGTATTCTATTTCCTCCTTTAATGATATAGGGTTTTCTGCAAGGCAAGGATGTCTGGAGCGTGAGACACTTGGAAGAAGAATTAATTTGAAATCTGTAGTGGAAGATCAGTTTCAATTAAAACTGCACTTGAATGTCTGTGGCAAAAACCAGGCAGTTAGGCCTGAACCTTCTGATGGCTACCAGTGAATAAATTAGTCCTTGCACACTGTTCTTGATTAGATTTTATAGATTGTGGAGCTTATTTTTTTCTGGGTTTAGGATGTAATTTATTTACTTTGATCTCAAACTCAAAAATAAAATTTTCTTCTCCTAACCCTAACCCTGCTTCACCATTGGATGGCCCCCATCCTGCGCTGCTGGGAATGGAAGATGTTCGGGTCATGCCCTCTATTTCTGTCTAGAGTTGCTGCCATAATGGTGTCGGTCATATTGCATGTTATAATTTGCATATCAAAAACTTGTGAAGGAAATTAATGGAAAACCTAGCCATTTATAAAATCCTGTGCTGGTTCTAACGAGCAGGTCTTGAACCTCTAAATCAGAGCTTAGCCTTACGACTGTCATTTGGGATGTCAGGACTTGGAGTCACAGCACCAGCACTAAGTTGGGGGTTTGAATTGCTGAGAGAGTTTCATCGCATTAGATTTTTTCTTTAATAATTCAACATCAGGATGGAAGCATTTTATGCATGAAAACGAATACTATCACATGAAGAGAGCAGATACTGCTAGGCGCTTTTTTATACATTATAGATTTAGAAGGAAGTGAAGCAACTGTATTTATAGAAGGAGATGTATTGCTATTAAATTAATCCAAGCAAGTTAAATTAATTTTTAAAAAGGCACATTTAATTAACGGAGTGTTTTTAAATGATACAAAGCCCTTACAGGTCTGTGCGCAACTTCATTTCAGGAAAAGCCAGTCCAGGTACCTGGGTCAATTGAGGTTTTCATTCCATGTGGTGGTTGGTTGGTTTGTTTGTTTTACCCTTATGCTTATTTTATTCATTTTGACAAGACAGTTTTCACTGCAAATTGGCTGAGAGCGGGCTGTACTTTTTAGATACACATATATATGAATTTGTGGCAGGATGTGTGGAAGGAGCCCTGAGATCCCTGTTAGAATGAATCTGCCTTCTAAGGGAAAAAAGAAATCTCCCAATTGAAACCAGAATACTTAAAAAAGACTAATTTGAGTATACAGCTCCTTTTGAATGCACAGCTGAAACCACTGCGATAGCCTCTGTGAGCAGAGTGATTTTGAAAAGCTCACCCCATGTTTACAACAAAGCTAAAAAGCAGGAGCTGGCAGGTTTGATGATTATGTGTAGCACTAAACGTTTTAAAGCAAATTCCCAGATTTCATGGAGTCAGTGCGAGGTTATATGAAAAGTAAATCTGAATTGCCAATTAATGCACTGCAAGCCAATTACTGAGAGCATCCTGCTTCAGGAAAAATATCTGTGTCTGAGTGGAACATGTCTGGTTTTCCTTGTGTAGGGTTTTTAATAATTCTGTTCTCCTTGGCTGTGGTATATTGGGAAATTAACTGGAAGTGGCTTTTGCTGACAGTACAAGTTGAGCTGTGAGATAAATGAAACTGATTTTTAACCTGGGTAGATGATGTAAATGATTTTTAAAGGATGTTACAATTTTCCCTAATTGTAGTTGAAAGTAAAACACTTTCTTGTTGTTGTTTTGGTTCCCATAGAGCATTTGTGTGCAATGAGTATAGCACAAAATCTTGCTATTGATTAAGTGTCCTGCGTTAGCCCATGGGAAGATTGGAAGAATGCATTTTGCAACTAGACAGATTAAAACCCAGTGGCTAGAGGAGCTGGCCTTCACAGCTGCTGGGTTGGGATGGCACTACTTGAATTTACATAAGCTTCTCAGATGAAAGGGTGAAAAATGCATATTGGTGCATGATTTGCTGCTGTCTACCTGTTGAACAGATATGCTGACTGTGTAGTTCAGAAGTATGATACAGGTATGATACCAGGGGTCTTGGGAGAGCAGAGTTCAGCTCTGGGCTGTACTTTGGTTTTGGTAGATGAGCTTGGGCAAATTGCTTCCCTTCTCAGGCCGTCAGTTTCCCCGTCTTTACACGAGAATAATGTTGCTGATCCCCGCTGTAAAGCACTTCAAGAACCATGAGCGAAAAGTGCTTGACAAGAGCTCCGTGCTGTTGTTTCAGGAGCTTAAACCACTGTTTGCACTCATAGGAAGATAATCCCTTAGTCTCTATTAATACAATTTAAGAGTTGGAAAGGGAGGTCATAAGAAAAATCTGAAATTCACTGGAGATCTTCCTCCAGCCAGAGGATGTGCTGCTAGGTGTGCTGCTGAGGGTTCCTGGTGTTTACAGTTCATCTAGAGCTGGAATATGGTGGGGATGACAAAGTCTATGCCTGAAACCTTTTATTTTTGCACATTGTTTTTATTGACTGTTCATGCTGGAGAACTTCACCAAACGGGCAGGGCAAGTTAGGGCTGAGGTGGACAACCTCTGGCGGATGGAGTGATGGTTTGTGATACTATCTCTTGCAGCTCCACTGCCACGCCACAAGACACTGCTGCTTTCCTTCTCCCAGCAGCAGTGAAATTTAGTTACACAACTTGGAGGTTGAGGACTCATAAATAGACCAAAAAGTAATCTGGAGCTGGTGAAAGCTCCAGAACCAGAGCAGGATGCACTCCTTCTCCTGTGCCTTGCGAATTGGGTGGATAGCTGTGATAACAGTAGTGTGATATTCAGTAGTTTTTAAACTACTAAAAAAAGACTTTAAAGTGTTATGCTGAGCCTGTGAAGACCCTGATGTGCTGGGGACAAAAGCATTTCAGTGTAATTTCTCTTCACAGCTGTAGCATTCTCCACTCTTACTGACCTTGAACAGTGGCTAGTGATGGGCTCACAAAACACAGAAGCTTCTGTGGCTTTAAACTTCTCCCTGCAGTTTTTTTTAATGAAAAAAAGAGAGTAAAGGGGTGTGAGGAGAGGAAAGGTGACTGTTTGGCGCTGTGTTTGCTTTCAACTAGCTGTCGTGTAATACAGATGACTTAGATCTGTCCATATGCAAGACGTTCCACATCAGTCCTTGGAGCTTCTCATTTACCGTTTGACTTGACTTGTTTGGAGAGAGTAGTTTACATGAGGTGAGAACAGACTGTGCTAATAGAAAAAGCAAGCTAATAATGAAAGAAAGTTACAGTATTTTTTTGGCAGGCCATTGTCCTCTTTACTTCCTCCATCCAGAGTAATTGTTTTTTCCTGTATTTTCTTCAAATTCACTAACATTTAGCTTAATTCTTTCTTTTTATCTTTTATGGCTTCAAAACCTTCAAAAGAAATGTGATCATTAATAAAGATTGTGTTATCTTAGCGGAGTAATGCACAAACATGAGTTAATTGGTAGGTGTGAGGTTATTTATCTCATGAGAAAAGGTAAACTGTATCAGAATGTATTAAGGCTGAAGCTTTAGGACAGTTCTTGTAACACCATGCTAATTGATAACATATGCAGGAGGGGAACTTGGGAGTAGTGGATAGTTTTATAGAATAGGAAGTAAAAAAAAAAGGCCATTGTTCATTACTGCCAGAGGCAAAGTTGGAGAACTGCACAAAGCTAATGGATTTCAAGCTCCTCATAAGCTTAGAAGTCTTAGGCAAGAAGCATACCTGTGGTGGAATTACCTGGGGAGCTGAATTGCTTCATCCTCTTCCTTAAGAGTTATCCCAAACTGTTAAGCCACTGGAATGTTAACTGTCACTGATATGTTTTTAACAGGTAACTCTGGTCCCGAGCACTGGGTTACTTCCAGCGAGAAGTGTGGAGGGCCTCACCAGTCTCCCATAGACATCGTAGACCATCAGGCCCGCATTGGAGATGAGTATCAAGAACTGCAGCTGGATGGTTTTGACAATGAATCTTCAAACAAGACTTGGATGAAAAACACAGGAAAAACGGGTATGTTCTTGTCTCTTTGTCTCCATAGCCTGCCTGCAGTCAATTAAAAATTCAAGCCATGTTCCACCCTCTTCCTTTTTAATTCTTCTGTTGTTTGGGTTTTGCTGCCTTTTTTTTTCCTTTAGTATAATTTCCCAGCAGCAGCAGCAGCTACCTATCTGTGCCTCTGCACTCTGTGCAAAGCTAGTTCTGCAGATTGATTTTAAGGGGTTTTGGTTGGGGGGTTTTTTTAGTATGAAATAATTCTCTTGGTAGTCAGTTGTTCCTCAGAATAAAAGGCTGTATAAGAGTTTCAAGGTGTAGCCTTGAATTATCAGCTTTGGGAGGCCATAAAATCTAATCTAAAAGAATGCTGAGATGCAAGGCTCAGGGGAAAGGAAAGGGGAAGTCTTAGAAACTGGAAAGTTTTCGAGAAGAAAGAGCAATAACTGCTCAGAGTAGTGGGGGCTTACTAATGTGTTTCTGATATGATTATAGCTCTGTGTTCTTCTCTGAACTGACTCCTCTTCTGCCCTGTCTGTTCTGGCTTTTAGAGAAAAGAACAGTCAAGAGCACTGCTTATTTTTACCAAAACAGTTCACGGAAAGGTCAAGGTTGATTTATATGCAAAGCCACATGCATTTGATTACTTTTTAATTCTAAAAACGTAAAAAGCAGAAATTATAAGGCCACCCTCTTCATTTGACAAGGTCAAATCTTTTTTAGGGAATTGAATTAAACCACTAATTAATTCAATTTTATTTATTGGAAGTATATTTTTGTCTTTATTAACATTCAACATGCATCTCTCTGTAGTGCTTTATGTAATGTGTCCCTACTCAGTGGGCTGCTAGCAAAACCCAGGGCATGTACCTGCTCCAGGAGTCTGCAACACAGCTGTGATTGCAGCATGACCTCAGATACACCCATTGCTTCCAGGGCGCTTGAGGTCTGAGCCACAATTTAGAGTCTAGCAAGCGCTTCAGATCCAGTTCCAGCAATTCAGGATCTTAGCAGGAGTTGGTAGTTGTTGCCCCTCAGATGAAATGGAGTGACAGGCTGTGATCCTGCTTTCTTTCACCCCAAAGCAAAGCCAGTTAACATAAACCACCACTAAGCATAGCTTGGTGTTTTGATGCGTTACTGAGGGTTTTTTTTCTCAGCTTCACTAAGAAATGGCTCCTGTTCGCTTTGAAATCCTGACTTTGTTGCCCTTTGTATCAGTGTGATGTTCAGGCAAGGTTGAATGCTATGG
This sequence comes from Psittacus erithacus, assembly GCA_009867235.2. Lineage (NCBI taxonomy): Eukaryota > Metazoa > Chordata > Aves > Psittaciformes > Psittacidae > Psittacus > Psittacus erithacus. The sequence goes on along the minus strand of WYDI02006121.1, from coordinate 16,682 downwards.
AAATTTGATGCTTAATTAATCTATTCATGTTATGCACCCTGCCCTTTTGGTCACAGCGGGGTGTTTGTAGTAACCATCAGTAAATATAATTAGAAATACTACAGAAAAGTGATGGTTCTGTTCTTCTAAGAAAGATGCTAATGCTGTACTGTATGTGTAATAGGAGCATATTGCTGTACATATAATAGGAAACCATGTTAGAATCATAGACTTATTTAGGTTGGAAAAGACCGTTAAGATCATTGAGTCCAACCATTAACCCAGCACTGCCAAGTCTACCACTAAACTATGTCCTTCAGTGCCATATCTACATGTCTTTTCATTACCTCCAGGGATGGTGACTCCACCACTTCCCTGGGCAGCCTGTTCTAGTGCTTGACGAACCTTTTGGTGAAGAAATATTTCCTAAGATCCAACCTAAACCTCCCCTGGTGCAATTTGAGTCTATTTCTTCTTGTCCTATTGCTATTGAACTATTTCAGGCAGTTGTAGGGAGCGGATAAGATTCCCCCTTGAGCCTTCTGTTCTCCAGACTAAACCCCACCAGGTCCCTCAGCCATTCCCCATCACACTGTGCTCCAGGCCCTGGACCAGCTCTGTTGCCCTTCTCTGACCCCGCTCCAGCACCTCTGTGTCTCTCTTGTGGTGAGGGGCCCAGAACTGAACACAGGATTCAAGGTGCAGCCTCAGCAGTACGATGAGGGGATCGATCACTGCCCTGGTGCTGCTGGCCACACTATTGCTGATACAAGCCAGAGCCTTGTTCTGTTGAACCAAAACATGCCAGCAGATTTTCCAGCCTCCACACAGTTGGCAATGAAAGCTATATCCTCCCTCTTCTCTGCTGGGTGATTTTAGCACTGCTGCTGTATTTGATTTCCTCACCCATTGGGGTATGGATTTTTGCTGACATGTTATTGCTTCGCAGAGCAGCAGTAACTGTCACTTTTCATGGTAACTTACGGCCTTTTCCTGGTAACGTGAAGACCCTTTTTGCCTTGCTGTCATCCCCCATTACTTCTGCTGAGCTCTTAACTCCTCCCTTATTTTATCAAGTCCTTTTCTTGGTTTCCTGACCTGTTGAAGAAACTTGCCTGGGATTGATTTTTAAGGTGGTAAGTGGTAGAGCAGCAAACCAAGTAGGATGTTTTGGCTTGTGGGTAGAACGTAGAGGCAGGCTGTGCCATAAATTGCAATGGATTTTGGCAGCAGAGTCTTGGAGCAGATGGCCACATGAGACCTTCATATTGCAGACTGACAGAGACAGTAAACTGAATATCTGTTTGATCAATGGTGACGGATGTAGAGGGCATTTCTCAGCAATTAATGACTGGTTAAAGAGATAGGGCTCCGAGGGGAAAGCCAAAGGCCCTTAACCTTGATCCTCATTAACTGGCAGGAAATGTGTTATTCAGGTTATTGTTATTGCTATGGGACCTAGTAATTTTTTTTAGGATAGAACAATTAGTTATTTTTATGCTCTGAAATGTTAAAAGGTAAAGAGGTTATTGCTCTGTAGATTTGCTGTGCTTTTTCTTGTTTCCACCTCCCTACTCCCATACCAGGTAAAAGGCAGACAATGTACAGAAAACAGTATTTCATTCAGTAAATGGAATTGGATTTGTCAAGCCCCTGTCTCGACTAGAAATGGTTTTATGCATGATGACACTGGCAAAGGCACTAATGTGGGTTCTACTATTTCATCACCATAGTAGCTGATTCCCAAGTGGTGAAGATCACTTGGAGAGTATTAGCGCACTTCATAGTTGTATTTGCATTAGTTGTTTTCATTTGTGCCACTGTATAATTAAGTGTTACATGGTGTCAGCTGGGCCTGAGGCTGATGAGGCTTCTTCAAGCCCAGCTTGCCCTGTGGGAAGAGCGCCCATGGGAGCAGTACCTTTGCGAGCAGTACACAGGCATTGCCACTTTACCTCTTTTTAGGTCACTGAGAACTTCTGAAAACTCCTTCCACTTAGAGAAACATACCCAGATTTCTGCCAGAGGTGTGTTTTTGTTAACTACTTTTCCTACGTGATGGGCATCACGCTGGCTGATCCTGACCATCAGAGCTGCTCTGCTAAGGGGGGGAAAGAGATGCTTTGTATCCAGGTTTATTTTTGCTCTCACGACAGTGATGGGCACAGAGTTCCAGCCCTGATCCTGCAAATGGAATCATGCAGTTGTGATCCTGGTGGCCATGCACCCCCTTCTTTAGTTTTGTAATCTCAGTTAAACAGGGGTTTTTAATTAGTGGGCTTTGGGGGGTTGTTTCCTTGCTGTGCATTCCATAGAAGTCGTTGGATAAAAGCAGTGCCTCCCAAAGTCCTATAAGGTGGTCTTTTTTTAATTCAGACCTGGATACTAGAGGTGACATGGGAGAGCAACTCCTGAATCACTGACAATAAGGGGGTGCTGTTAAGATAGGAAGGTGATGGGAACATGTGTTGTGCAGCTCAGCAGTGTAAGAAATACTGTAAAATGAACAATTAGACGAACATCTCAGATTGTACATCCTCCTAATTATCCTTTTAATTATTCATCTAAAACAAGTAAAATGACCCCTGACAGAGCCATAAATGATTTAGGAACTATCAAATATTTATTAGATGCAACTGAATCCCCACAGAGGTTTTTAACAGATCCACACGAATCTGCTTTCCTGTGTTCCTCATCTCCTACAATTTTATCTATGGAATTTATAACCAGTTGAGTGAGATTTTCAGCATTTAAAATACTGCTGAGCTCATTGAGAATTCTTTAAGGGAGGAAGAGAGCAGTGGTGCTTTCAAAGATCTAGTATAAAACAGTAACTACCAGTAGTACCCTGGCTGACACAGGCAGTATCCTGTAGCCGGTCCTGCACTGTCTGTCTTCCTCCCCGAACAATTCGATGCAAAACCAGAAATCATGGATTTAAAAATAGCCCTGTGATGTTGCTGGCACAATTTAGAAACATCTGAACATCTGCAATTTAACATTTAGATGGCTTTAACATAAACAATTTAGAGTTGAGATGTGTCTACATGGTACAATTGCACCTGAGATGAGACTGCTGTAGCCAACTGGCTGTACTCACAGGAGGCAGCAGAAAGCCTGGCCCACAGCAAAGCTGCCACTGGTTCACCCACAGAGGAATAACTTTCATTTCACAACGAGATACTTTGGGGTTTTTTCCACAGTGAATAAAGTCCTCCCTCTTACATAATAAAATTGGATTTGTATTCATGTTCCCGTTCTGATGGCACAGTTGGCTTGAGAACACAGAGAAATCCTTGTGGTTTGTGCTATTCCCATTAAAAAGAACTCAACAAAACCAACCCAAAAACTTCAGTTGCAGGATTCTGGGCACAGTGAGAGGTGGGTCTGTAATGGCTTTTACAAGATCAAAATTCTAATTTTAGTTCTGTTTTTAAGCAACAGTTTTGTAAGGGATGAGAAGGAAGGCTTTTGTAGGGAGGAATTTTTAGGAATCGTGTGTATTACAAATGGGGGATGCTAGAAAGGCAGCTGATCCTGTCGTGAGAGCAGCAGACAGGAATTCTGTGAGAGCTGGCTTCGGTTCTTGGTTGGACCATAGACCTCCTCTGTAACATGTGCCAGCTTTCACCACATGATTTTGCCCTCTATTTGGACCTAGGGCTTTTATTGTCACATAAAATACAAAGGCTTTTGGACATGAAAAGAAAATACAAAGAAGATCCTTTTGACCCTTATTGAATCACATAATAATGTCAGAGTTACTGTAATAAACCCCAGTTCTTATGGAGGATGCCTCACGAGTGGGTCTCAGAAACATTATTATCACTCTCCCCATTTTACAGAAAGGAGGAGCAGGGGGCCTGAGGGATGTACCTGCCATGGGCAGCTATAGAGATGAGACAGGGCGCTGGATAGCCCCCCTCCCCCCCCAACAACAACAAAATAGAGGAAATCCAACAAACAGAAGATCCATTTTTTTTCCTAACTTGTGACCTACAGACCTTCAGAGGTTTGTAAGGCCAGGGACCGTGGTCAGCCATTACTCTCTGGAAATGCGTTAAACAGGTTTTGATGGAGCTTGACATTTAAATTTTTATCAAAGTCCAATAAGGAGGGCAAAAAGTCCTTGAGAAATTTGGACTTAGGGATTTTCTGTAGTCTGCATAGCTTCATAATCACCTTCATAATGAGCCAGCATTACTTGTAGGCTTTTTTAAAGCAATCCCTGTAAAAAGGAAAATGGTGACTTGACATTTTACTTGCATTAGAAGTGTTTGAATGTAATGAGCAGAAACTGTAAATGCTTCTGAAGAGCTGTGCTATGACCATCTTTCTCGTTGTTCTGTGTGTGCAGTTGCTATCCTGCTGAAGGACGATTATTTTGTCAGTGGTGCCGGCTTGCCGGGCAGATTCAAGGCAGAGAAAGTGGAATTTCACTGGGGTCAAAGCAATGGATCTGCTGGCTCCGAGCACAGCATCAATGGCAAGAGGTTCCCTGTTGAGGTGAGTGGAAAAACATAAGCTAATGTTCTCTAAAAAAATAAAACCAGAATGTATTGCTGTAGCTTGAGATGACTGTGAAATAGGGCAATGTTTCCTTCAGTGAACATATCACTTTCAAGGCCCTTCCGGCCCTCGCAGCACTCTATCTATCATCTGTTATGTGCTTTTGCAATGTCAGCTCAGAGCTCAGCTTTGCTACCGTTGCCAGCTCTCATGTCCCATGGGTTAAGTTGCAAACAGCCACTTTCCTCATTTCTCCCATAAGCTTTTCATGTGTGGGAGGATCTCCTTGTGAATATCCGCAAAGTGACCTCATTGTCCTCCAAATCTTTTCTTTTCCATAATGCTTACTAACAAATAGCAGCGTTTTGGGAGCCTCGGTGCTGCCTTTCATTGCTATTCCTTGCACACGTAGGACCCTCTCTCTACCTGTATTCCACTGCGCTCCCTTGCCTTGTTTTAATGGGATATCTACATAGATCTGTGCAAACAACAGTGTGTTTGCTCTGCCTGTGCAGGAGCCAGCTGGACCTGGCCCAGCCCTGGTCTAACAGTGCCCAGCTACCACAGCATAGAGCTGTGCCACACCAGGAGCAAGGTGTTGACTTGGGCACAGCACCCTGTGAACGTGGCTGTGCCCAGAGCATGATGCTGGGTGACTGCCTGCAGCAGGGATATGCCTTGAGGTAGCAGTTAGGGTCCTGGCACTGCGGGTACTGCGAAGCCCTATGCACTTGGGTCTTGGCTTGTGACTGGTAGTCCTAGGTCCCTCTCTCCTCAGCCCAGTGTTTTCTGTGTCAATAGAGTTTGTTGATACTTTTCACTCTGTATTCAAGGTTTTGCATGGTGAGATAAAACAGATGTTATCTTGGATTACCTTTGCCTGTTGGGAGGCAGATAAGCACTTTCAGAGCGTGACGTGGATGTGAGCAGGTTGAGGGGAGCTGCACTTGGGGCAGAAATGGTTGTTTTGTGAGCTGGGTCTTGCAAGAACTTGATTCAGTCCCCAGCTTGCCATAATTGGTCAAAATGCAGCTTTAGACAACTCATATTTTTCAGGAAGTGGGAAGTGGCTTCCAAAGCACAAAGGAATGTTGTTAAAAAACCCTGGAGCATGACCAGATCCTTTGGTTATTACCTCCCTTCTCCAACTGCCCCATCACATGAGAATTAGAAGCCATTTTTTGTCTCTCACTTCTGAACCTGTACGTTGGATGTTCTGTGAGACAGAGATTTTTTAATCTTAATGGCTTTTCCAACAGCTTCTGGCTTGATGTAGCTGTGATTCCTCACAAGGGGCCACCCCTGAACACATGGAGTAAAGGCCCAAACATTGTCATGCTGCACTGCCTGTCTCAGTTGGCAATGCTTTGGAAACGTATTTCTGGGTGGCAGAAGCAGTGCTCAGGAAGTAACAGAGCCAGTCAACTCCTCTTTTGACATTTCAGGGAGTGGAGGTGACAAAGGAGCCTGGACCTTCGTATCTGTCAGAAATAGGCTTTGGGAAGTGGAAACACTTTCTTACAATGCCAAGGCTGTTTGATGCTGGCTTGATGAATGGAAGCTATTTTAGTTGGGGGGGAAAAAAGCACAAATTCCTAAGAAATAGTTTCCTTTGTTTTAAGTATTCTTTGTTTCTTTTTCAGTTGGTTGGAATACTGATTTCTCCTACTTTAAAAGTGGAGGGGGGGAGGGGGGAAGACTGTCTTTCAGAATTTAGGTCAGACTTTCTGAATGCTGTGCAAAATGAATTGCTATATTGGATAGGTTTAGTGTTAATCCTAATAATGAAATGTAATTTTCCGAGTGATTTTTATTCGTTGCAGTGACATGGGGAACTTTTGTTCTCTGGCCTTCCTGGGTATGATGGCATTAGCAGAATTCCCACAGCCTTTCCTTTACTATTTTGTAAAGGAAGGAGAGTTCCCAAACTGAGCCTTTCCAAGTTGTGATGCAGCCTGCCTCCTGCCCAAGAATTCCAAAGTTCAGTCGCATGCTGAAAAGGATTTTCATGGGTACATTTTGAAGGATCCAGTTGGTCCAAGGTGATAAAACTGAATCCCCCTTGCCAACACATGCTAAAGAAGTCCTCATGGTTGGGATTCGCCCTCTCAAACAGTAACTGTACATGTATGCATGGTGGAGCTTTTAATTTGTAATACTAATCGTAGTTCAGCTTCTGTCTGCCTGATGCAGCCCTAATTGCCTGATGCTGGGAGGTCTGTGCCAGAAATACTGACCTTCCTTTGAGCCGTGGAATTTCTAGGAAGGCTGTAGAAAGGAAGAACCAGAATCCTGTCCTGCAGAGAGCCAAGCCCAAATCATTCTGATTATTCCGAGCCCATGGCAGTAGGTAAAGCTTTTGAGGAGCACTCAGCTGTTGGCATTCCTGGTCTGCAGCAGTTACAGTGGTGGTGATGCAACTGAAAGGAAACATTTTCTGAGTCTAATTGTGTAACCAGATGTGAACTATGCAAAACCCATTAGTTCCAAAGGACATCCCAAGGGAATGCAGATAGATCAGCTTCATCCATAGACTCTGCTCTGTGTACATGAAGTTTAGAAGCTGTTTTTCCTCTGGGAAACAAAGTGCTTGCTGGTAGCCTTTTTATCTTTAAGGGGGTGCAGAAACTAATTGAAAATGTCAGATACAGTACAAAGCGTTATTGTTTGACTGTGTTGCTTGGTTTTTATTATTACAATTAATGTGTCAGATGGTAAGACTGTCTATGTTAATTGGTTTCCTTCATTGAAGCCCATCTGGATCATATTTTCTTGTGATTTATATGTTGAATCAGTTGGTAAGATATATGAGAACATCCTTTTGTTTCCTGCTTTCACAGGCATGTTGAATCAAAGGTGTATTATCTTACACTACTTTTATGCATATGTCACATATTGTGATTCCTTTTCAGATCATGGCATAGGTAATGGTATTCCTTCATCATGTCTTCCTGATTGCTTATTTATTGATTAGATTTTCCTTGGTGATACTTGAACCTCATGAAGCCATTTACGAGCTTGGCTGTCTCCAAAGTAGCATTCATGAATAGACATGAATGCTTCCAACTTCCATCCACATCCAGGTTCCAGTTTGATACCTGGCCTGGTCAGCATTAGCCTGAAGTTTCTTTTTCCCTCCTTTTTGCCGTGTTAGCACTATCATCTGGGTAAGGCCAGGAGCTGGTGCTGTGACGCTGAAGATTAAAGCAATACCATTAGCTTATTGCTGTGAGTGGAACACGAATCTTAATGAGGACGTGGGCTCTGTGCCAGTTTAGAAAAAGCCTCTCCTTTTCTCCTCAAGCTAAGGAAAGTTTTCAACATTGCATTCTCTCAATTTAATGAATTGCTGACTCCTTTGTATTTTGTTACTGTTTTTCCCACTATAATTACTCAGGTGGTTGTTCTTCTTTCTGAAGTCGCAGTGGTATAAATGAACATGCAAACGCTGGAAACCATTTAAATGGCGAAGTGACAAAATTGAAATCAAGATGATGAGCTTCCCTCAGGCCAGGAGAGAACTCAGGTTCCCCTCATTAGAGCCAAGATGAGTAATTGCAGCGCTTTAATCTCCCGTGTCACCACACCGGTTACCAGCCCTGCCTGTGCAGAGCTTGTGGCATGCCGTGCCTGCTGGGAGGGAAACCCACTGCTTAATATTTCATAGGCAGGAGAAGAGCTGACGTGGCGTTGCTGTGCTGTGCTGACGGAGTTGGGCACCAGCGTAACTGTGCATTTATCTTTTTTGAGCTGCTTCGTACTCATTTTTATGCAAAATGCTGATTATTTCTGTGAAGAGCAGAAATCAGAAGAGTGATTTTAATCATGGCTCTGTTAATTTGATGTGAGCTTTGGCTGTTTATGAGCTTTCTCTTTAATGGTGCTAATTGTCAGTTATAATGTGAACACCATTATACAGTACTATACAGTAATTTATTTAGTAAATGAGAATCTTATTCCAAGGACCATACTGCAATATGCCTTAGAGACCTCATCCCTTTAATCTTACATGAACAAACTTGCACTGTCTAGGCCAAATTGGTAATAGGAGCATCAACTTGGCTTCTGAAATAGCACTGTGATTTCATACCCACAAGTGCCAACATGCATGTTTTTGGAGATTTCAAGTAGTTCTCCATTTAAAACAAAACAAAACCAAAAAAAAACCCCAACAAAACCCCACAAACCATCCCAACAGAAAATGAAGAACTTTAACACCCTTTCATGTCAATTAACGGGCTTTTATGTTATGCTGATAGATTCATTTTACTAAATTATTATTACAAAACAATCATTTGCATTAACAATTCTTGCTTTTCTTTGTCTGCTTCTTAGAAGGCTTTCCAGGTTCTAATGGTGTCTTTGTTCTTGCTACTGCTTTGATTTTCTTCCTTTGCCCTTTTAATATACATACTGACTTCAGCGTGGTTTAGATCCTACAGCTGGTTGTTCTAATTTGAATGCTCAGGTCTCTTGACCAAAGTTTATCACTCTATGCTATCCTGTCTCTCATTATATCACTTTAATCCTGATGTGTTATATTATCACAAGCAGAAGACTGTCAGTGTCATTCATGTAGAAGAAATGTCTGGTATTCAGTGCACAAAAACCTTTACTGCAGGGAATAAACTGAGAGTAGTTAATGCTTTTTGTTTTATCCTGGACGTTAAGTCTTTCTGTCACAGCTGGAATCCTCTGCGGTATATGTCCAGCCTTATGTCTACCTGTGGATTCAGGGGAGATTGACTTCTTGATGTTAGAATTGTGGTCTCTTCTGTTCTTTAGTTTTATTCTTGGTGCATTTGTAAGTCTGTTTAGATTTGTGCATGCTTTTTGACATTAAAAGATGAATGTATCACAGTATGTTTTCTGCATATACTGGAGAACTAGCACCCTATGTTGCCGTGTTGCAGCTGGGTTTATTATTTCTGGCATCCAGCATACCTGATAATTGTAGTTTTGCAAAGATCTCTCGCATTGGCTTCAAGCACAAGTAAAGACTAATTGTGAAACAGGGAGCCAGCCTTGGTTTTATTTCTTTATATTTTGTTTACTAGTTGCTATTCAAATTTCCTTGCGTCCATCTGCCAGGATGTAGCAAAGTAGAAGTCAATAAATGATGGAGGGACCTAAAGGGGACCATTGGGAGTGTATCACAGTGAGAGACTTGAAGTGATTTTACTGTATTATTTCTCTCGAAGGACCAAATCTACACTCTCAGAAGGGTACTTAGACCTGCCAGTGACTTTGATGGGAGATGTGCTGGTGAGACTGCATGAGGATTTGGCTCCATACTCATGCCGCCTGTGCTGTAGAGAGACCAGGGAATTTAGCATGCGCTGCTTATTCCATCTACATCTCTTAGAACACCCCTGACTTAACCATTCAGGCAAAGGGATGGCTTGGGGATTTTCACATTTAGTAATTTTTTTTCTTCTTTTTTTACAAACTGACACTTCCCATGGTTGTTTTCTGTGGTTGGTTTTCTTACAGGTTTCTGTCCCCCCTTTCCGCATAGTCTTGGGGTTCAGAAGGCCATAAAACACTAAAAATACAAGATGCTAAAAAGTCAAAACTGCTGCTGTCTTATCTCCAGTAATGCAAGATTTCACTCTAGGAGTCTCCAGACTTTACTTGTCTTTGCTTTTTCCACTTTTAAAGCTTGTTCAGGTTTCTCATCGCCAGGAAATCAGTGTGTCAGAATTTTAAAACAAAAACGGATGGATAGACTGGGCACATGGGTGAGTTTCCATCAGGCTGCACTGTAAAGACGGAGCAGGGGAAGTTAAACATCATCTTACTGCTGTCTGGTTTGCTGTTTTATTTTCCTTAATGTAGCTGAGGCAGTATCTCCTCGCAAGTTGTCTTTAGTGCCTCCCATATACTGACAGGAGAATCAGTTGAGACTTTAATTAATGATTTCGTTGTAATCAAGGTTCTATTTTACTGCAGAATGCTTCATCTCATAGTAGTGAAATATTTAGTCTCCATCTGGCTGATCTTTTCTGTGAATGCCCCATGATAGTTAAGAAGAAACATGAGAGGATGGTCTGAAAGTATGTTTAGTGGAGGGGTTAACGTATCTTGGGAGTGACTTTCATGTGGAGACCCAGACAGAATTTAGGGACATAACAGCACTTTGGTTTTATGGCAGCATCTTCCTGCTCTCTGCCAGGCATCAGTAATTTCTAGAGTGAGTTGCAAATGTTACCCTGCATCCAGGGCTTTATACTGTAATAACTATCCAGTAACGCAAACCAGATATAACTCTTTTCAGGTTAGCTGGGAATGTCCTGCTTTCCCTAAAGGATTTCCAATGTCTTGTTGAAAAGGTTGGAGGCAGTAGCACTACACTGCAATTACAGTATGTTAATGATGAGCTAAGTGTTTTACATTCCTCTTAACATAAATCCCTGATTTTCTACGTGATTAATTGAAATCTGAAAGACTGACAAGGAGAAGGAGGATCAGATGGGGTGAAAATAAGAGATAAGAGGCTGACAGCTAGCTCTTGTTGTAAAGGAGAGTTATTTTGAATAGGAGGAAAAAATCAATACAAAGGTTGGAGAATTTGACAGAGTTGTAAGAGTGACTTTAATGAAAGGTAGCAGATTCAGTAGGATTGTTACTTGGAATGCGGGATTGTCTGAGTTAGAAAAATGGGTCTGTTTCTCCCCAGCTGTAAAGGTGAGCTTTATGTGCTGAGCTTATGTGCTTAGGCCACTGGATTTACTGGCATTCATTCTGGGTGCTCAAATGTGGCAAGAAAAGGGAAAAAATAAGTATGTATGGGAGACTGATAGATTCTGTTCTTCTAGAATAGTTATTTTGTTATGGGAAGAGAAGGAAGAGGCCAGGAGGTGATAGCTATTTTTGCTGCTTCCCCATGTTAGGTAGCTACCATCTTAGAGTGTTTGGCAGGCTTCTGCAAGGTAAAGTGTTTCATTATAAGGAGGTGATTTCATTTGGCCATAGTTGTAAGGAACACACTAAGACTTTGTAGGCTCAAATGGACTTTTAGCTGGAGCTCTTCTATAACATGTCACATCAGCCTCTTTCCCTCACCAGTGATGGTGCGAGGTGAGTGCAGGTAGAGAGGCCATGCATGGAGGCTTTCTAAAATGGCTTAGAGGTGAGAGTTGGCTGAACCTCAGCATCCCCCTGTGCAAATACATCTTGGACATTTCATATAGTATGGCTAGATATGGGGCTTCAGTAATGCCGCAGAAACTTGCTCCTGCAGCTCTTAGAGGGCTGTTTTATTGCTTTCAGTGGAAATGGCCATCTCAGTCCTCAGCAGTAAGCCAAGCTTTCCAAAACTGCTCATAGGTTTTTAAGTTTGGGAACTTAGACACAAGAAGACCATTCTTTCAGAGTCAATGCACAGACATGAAGTGTTGGGAGGCTTAGAGAGAGGTGGGGTTCAGGTCAGTGAAGTGTCTCTGGGATGCAGGATTGGAGCATGTATATAGGTTCACGAAGTGTGCAGGTCATGTGTGTTTGCACACCACAGTGTGCTAGGCTGGCTGTACACAAGGGTCCTGGGATGCTGGTTAGGAACATGTAAAGTCTGATAAGTGCTCAGCGCTGTCCCTTTCCTGCAGACAATTCTAACAGTCCTGGGACTTTGGGATGTGCTGTCCTGGAGATGTATGACCCTTCGTAGTTATTCCAGTAGGCACTGTGTAAATAATAAAGATAGATAACGTTTGGCCAGAGAAGAAAAAGAAAAGAAACATTGCACAAATGTGTTAAGAAGTGATAATGTTTCCTTGGCACACAAAAACTCAAAAGAAAACTTTTATGTGGTTAATGGGCTTCTTGGTAGCTTGTCGACCAGTATTTCCCATGGAAGTCATTTCACTGAGTCTCAAACAGTGAGAATAGATTTCACCAATGTTAGTCATGATTTAAGGCAGCAAGAAGGAAATGATTTAAATCATCTATTATACTGGTGCTTTACTGATTGCATTTTTAGTTTGTGTTTGGTTTTCTTTTCCTGAAGAATTCTTAACAGTTGCTGTAATTTCATGCCAAGAGAATAAATTACGTCAGACATGTTTTTGCAGATAGAAAACTCAGTACATTAATTCGGGTTTTACTTTTTTTCCCCTCCTTTGTCACATGGTAAGGAACTGTTTTCTAAGGGGTGATAACCAAAAGCTTGTGTAAACCAGAAAGGAAGACTCACTCTCTGGGTGTTCATCTGTCTGAAAAGGTTTTCATTAAAATTGACTTTATAATGCATTTCACAGAAAAGCTTTTTAATTCTAGGGGGAGGCACACTGTGAAATGCATTCACTGAGAACTGTGCTGATCAGTAGTATCATGTTTATGTCCTTGCCCTCTCACCTGAGTCTCTCTGCTGTCTCTTCTATTGAGTTCTAAAGCCCTTTGGGACAAAAGGTGTGTCTTCGCTGAATTTGTGCAGTGCCTGCCCCAGTGGAATCCCTGCTCTGGGATACAGCAGTGCTGCTGGTATAACCACAGGCTTTGCAGGATGAATTGCTTTGTTTTTCCTATGATAAAGCTTCACATGATGTAAGAGATCAAGCAGCAATATGATTGTAGTCCCTGTTATTTCACCAGTTCACAGGCATTGTATTTCCAGACAGGATGGGAAGGTTAACTAAAGTTGAAAAAGGATTTAAAACACAGCAAGAGTTTACTGGCTGGTAGAAATGAAATAACAATCAAGTGGTTGAAAATGAGAAAAAAAGGTATGTGTTTGCTCATGCTTTGAGACAAACAGCAGTCATCTTTCTGTAAAGAAAAAGCAATTTGGGGGAAATAATCGTATCCCTGAATCCACGTGTCCTCTTGCTCCCTAGTTTTCTCCCCGGCTTACTAAGGAAAATTCTGTATTCTCTAATTATTTGGGCTTTTCAGCACATTCCTGCAAAGGCCAATAATGTCCTTTCCTACCACCATCCTATCTAGGCTGGCTGTCCTCAGAGAGGGCTTGCCTTCATTCTCTGGCTTCAGAGAGAAGGCAAAGAGGGTTTGTATTTCCAGGAAATCCCAGCCCCTTCTGTTTCCTCCCTGCAGCTCACTGCTTGGGCAGGAAAGACTTTGTTACCTCAGGGAGAGTTTGGGTATCATTGTCCATTCACTGCTCAGGAGGGGTTCTTCTGTAAACCATAGCTCCTGGTCTACACATGTGTAAGAAATACAACTTTTGGGTTCCCACCAGAATTAGAAATAGCATTACCAGGTGGGAAAGAGCTTTTCGCCCTGCGGTGGGCTGAAGTTTGTTAATAGTGTAGTCAAGCACAGCAAATGGTACCTGGTCTGCCAAAGGAGCGTTAGTTTCTCCAGAGGGGACTATTAGTTGTCCAGGAAAAGAAGATTGAAAATGTCTCCTTAGTAAGTTAAGGATGAATCATTCTTCTCTGGTACTGGGGGCAAATATGGTTTTTGAATAGACTCTCAGACACCAAATAAGGGGTGGAGAAACAACTTTGCTCACCCTGGGTGGTGAATGTAACTTGAGAATTAAAAACATGCCTTAGCACAAGATCTGTCACACATTTGTTATGGAAAGGAGAGCAATCGTTGGGATTTGAGCATCCCAGGGGTGAATTAAATTTCTTGAATCTTTTTTATCTTTATTGATCTTTTATCTACACTCTGTGTTTTGAAGTTCATACCTGCAACACCGCTTGCGTTTGCTCTTAACCAGACTGCTGTAAGTGTGATTTTTTAGTTGATTTTTATGCCTACATCAAGCCTTTCCATCCCTTCAGGATGGTAGTGCCTACAACAAAGATGATAAATTCAGTGCTCCATGCCTGCGTGCAGCGCTCAAGGGTTTTCAAAGAGTAGCAGATTTTACATTTAAAATGCAAAACTACCTACAGATGAGTAGCCAAAATTAAAAATGCAGTCAAAAAGAGGAGGAAACCTCTTTTCTTAAAGAATCACCACTGGTTGAGCTGGAAACTCTGTTCTCTTTTTCCCTGAAGTCTAGACCCTCTCAGGCCAGGCCAGTGCTCTTGAGAAGAAAGCGGCTTGCTGAGAATTAAGTGACACATTTAATATTATGGTGGTACGTACCAGGCAGGACCATAATATCCCTTAAGAAAAAGAAATGTCATTCCATCCAGTTCAAAATAGGAGATTGGAGATAACAAGAAGGCTTGAAAAAAGATTCATTTGAAATTCTTTGCTTGAGAGGTCTCATTCTGTTTGGGAGGCAGGAATGTGAGCGTTCACTTAATGAGCTACATTGAAAAGATGAGATTTCAAGAGATTACAAGTAAAACCCATTATTTCCTGAACATAAGTAGTCATCCATCCTCAAATCTAGAGTTGTGTCTTTCTCCTCAACCTCATCTAATATTTCTCTTGCTCCCTGTTTAACTAGGAAAAAATTTAGAGGCCTTTGCCTCCAGGAAATACCCAAAGTTGATACCTTCAATTATATTAGTCACCGATGTTAAGCCACATGCTGTTTACTAAGTAATGCTGAAAGCTACGTGCCGTTGTTGCTGGCATACCATTTATGAAGGACCTGTTAGCCCTCCCACTGAACCATATGGTGATTTATCAGACAGTTTAGTAGTAGCAAGACCAAGACCCAACTTGGTCAAAACTAAAAATGGATATTCCTTATGTTGCCTCTGGTAAAATGTTCCCATTCCTATTCCCTTGGTAGTGTAGGGTATGTGTCTGCTGAGCAGCATGTCCCCTTACTGGACATAGCCTGGAATAGAGTTGCTGTATTTCTGGGGTGTAGGATTATGATCTTGCATGTTCAAGAAACTGAAAACAGCAATTTCTGGATGTTTGCAGTGCAAACAGCTGTTATTTATGACCATTTTAAAAGAAAAGAAATCTGAAATATATATGAAACATATGAAAGCTTAAGTGCGGGGTCAACTCTGAGGAGTTTGAAGGTAAAACCATGTTCAATAGAAGAAAAGCAAGCTCTCATTTCAAAGACAGCTTCATAGCCAGCTGTTTTGGCCTGCTTAACACTTGAGGTAGTAAAGCATCCACATGTGATCTTTGACATAATATTGCTGCATTCTTAGTGGGCGTAGTTCAAATGTTTTCCCATCATGATCAAGTAAGATGGAAGTGGGGAAAACATTTTGGTAACACTGCAAGAAATAATTTGGCAGCAATCAGAAATTGGAACTCAAAAAGGGCAATAGGAGAGAAATAATTAGCAAGGATAATTTTCAGGCCTTGACAGCCTGGCATGTCTTTCTAGCAGTGAATGGATTCACCTGACACCCAGAGATAGCCATCTGATAGCAGCACTCAGAAGATCAATACATCGATACTTTATCCTTGAAACAGTATTTAAAGTCCATTCTTAGGTTTATTTCTTTACTTCTGTAAAGTTATAGCAAACTGGGATTTGAGGTAATGCATTCATTGCAGTCTTATCATCCCTTCTTCATTTACAGTATTTTAATGCATCTGCCGTGATTACTGAAGAAGGATGCTAGGTCAGCTTAATCTGCTTATGCTTTAAAAAGAAAGGATGCTCAAAAGATTGAAATGGGGCCTCATACAGAACAGGTTTGGAAGTTTGCAGCACTTACAATGGCAGGGTGCTTTGTGCAAGAGGTGTTTTTGAACGTGAAGCACATACAGTGCTGGCTTTGTAGACTGGCATGGTGAGGAGAGTAGGGAGAGCTGAGCACAGCCAGGATGCTGCTTTTGTAGACTGAGATTCTGCCCAGGCTCCCTCCATGGCTAATAATGCCAAAATATCACTGGGTTAAACTTAGTGCTGCTTCTGTCTGTTAACGCGTCTTGCTGGTCTACATCTCTTCTCATTGTGGGGAATTACTTGTGGGATTGTGGCGCACACCTCAGGACACAACAAATAGCACGGATACACTTGAAATAATGCTCGTGAAGATAAGTACAGCAAGAGATCTAGATCTGTCTCCTCTGTATAGACTCATCAGATTCCTTCAAATGCGTGTGTTTTGAAAGAATTTAAATAGGAATGGAAATTTTATTAAGGAGGGCTGTAATGAAGGGCAGAAGACATAGAGCAGGGCAAGTTTGTGATTGAGCCATGCACGCAAGGAAGAAGCTCATGTTGAAAAAGACCTATTTATCTAACAGCATCAACAAAAAAATCCCTTTTCTGATTGTCCTGGGTTCAGCAGCAGCAGTCATTTTTCTCCTTCTTAGCAGCTGGTGCAGTGCTGTGTTTTTGACTTTCAGCC
>WYDI02006120.1:0-18845 GCA_009867235.2 Psittacus erithacus | reverse complement strand
GGGCTTGGAGCAAGCTGCTCTAGTGGAAGGTGTCCCTGCCCATGGCAGGGGTTGGAGCTGGGTGAGCTTTAAGGTCCTTTCCAACCCAAACCATTCTGGGACCCTGTGATCCTAACGGATATGGTGAGCACAAGGACACAGTTCAGTTCACTAAAACCATGTTTAAAGGAAGTTTCAAATGTGACCCACCACCCATCTCCAAAATGCACTTGGTTAATTTGAGTCAGATGCTTACATTAACAAAGAGACCAAAATAAACGTGTGCTAGCTGTACCACTGCTTAAACCACTGTGTTGGAACAGCAAAACAAACTCCAGAATGAGGGAAAAGCTACTTTTAGTTCTGTGTTTTGTTTGTTTAATAATTACCAGATAATAATCAGCCAGGAGAAACTGAAAGTTATAAACACTGAAGAAAGTGATAATAAAGTCTATTATGAACCATGTCATTACTGCTTGCCAATTTAACTGAGACATCTTGATCTGAAAGGAGGCTAAGCCCTGATCCAGCACCTTTTAGAATCAGGCCTCCACATAAGCAGGTACTTACCGTCCAAGCTTAAACATGTGCTTTAAATCATGGAGAACAGAAGTAAACTTCAGCACATGTTTAAATGCTTTTCTGTCAGGGGATCAAAACCACACCATTTCTGGTGTGTGTGATGTTAACATGGAGAAGTGAAAAGGAAACAACTCAGAAATGAAAGAAACAACATTTTGATTGAATTGCTGAAGACAACCCTATCTCCTCCTGCTTGGATGTTCCTTTCCATGGGAAATAAGTTGTATGATTTGGAAGTTTCACTGCCTGCTATTAAGAGAAGTACCAGCAATGCATTGATAGTTATGTGTACAAGTGCCCGTGTGAAAAAGGAAAATATAAAGAGTCTCACCAAGTCGGTACTGAGCCACTCCTCAATGTCATCCATGACAGAGGACTGTGCAACAGGGATCTAGGGAGTGCAGCGAGAGAACAGCAAGGCAGGCAAAAACCAAAACACATCCACAATCATGGCCACAGAGCGATGGAAAACGCCAGAAATAAGATTCAAAAACAAAACAGAAACAAAGATGTAAGATGGGCTGGAAGGCAAAAAAAGGGGAAAAAAAAGAAAAGGCAACAAAATATAAATGGCATTTTAAATAAAGAAACACTCGGGGAAGGAAATGATGAACAACAAGGCTAAATAAAACAACCCAAGAGAAGATTATGGGGAATGACGTGACTTGATGCCAGCGTGACTTCTCGACCACGTATTAAAACCATCAAGATGGACTGATGGTTCTAATCTTGATGGTGAAAAGCTCTTAAGGGTAGAATACTGGATCTCAGTTAGGTTTTGAAAGGTTAAATTTGCACCTTTTGTTTTGGACAATGGGTATTAGGCACAGTGAAGGGTTAGCAAAATGAAGGGCTCAAAATCTTCAGGCAACACTCCTATGAGGACAGTCTGGCTTTCTCTGCAGGTGGAGGCAGACAGAGCTCAGGGTACAAGTCCTGTTTCCTTCCAGTTCTCCTCCCTCCACATCACTGAGCCTTGGCACACTGGATTAAAGCAAAACCGTCCCAGCTCTATATTCTCTATTCTCTATGGCCATCTCCCATCAGATCCCAACCTGTGCCAGTGTAAAGTGTGGAGTCTCAAAGGGGAAGGTGAGGAGGAGGAGGATGGGGCAGCAGCTCCTGGCGTGCATACAGGAGAAAAACACAGCACTCTCGACTCCTTGTCAGGCCTCTACGGATGGTGTAATGAAAAGGCATGGAAGGTTTGCATCTCCTCCTGTGATAAACCCACTCACATTTCACTGTGTGATGGTGACAGCAGCATGCTGAGCGCTGAAGTTATCTCACAAAGCGCTACAGGCAACGGGGTCAGCAGAGGGAAATCACTGCCTATTAGGTGTAGAGTTTCCTGACTTAACTACACTGCTTCAGTGCAGCTGAGGGCTGCAGGAGTAAACAGGAAAACTGCACAATAGATCTCATGAGGACAACCTGAAAAACACTTGGAAAGCTAAGTCAGACACACAGGTTCCAGGCCAGAGCACAGCAGTGGTGCTGGAGACCTTTCACTAGGTCAGGTTGCTCCAAGCCCCATTCAACCTGGCCTTTGTCTTCTAATCAAGTGGTCCTTTGTACTAAGGAGGTCAGTTAAGCCCTTGCTTGAGGTGAGGTCTGTGAAGGTGGGTTAGCTGTGTCGAAGCAGGGGAAATCCAGGGATCAGCCCCAGGCATCTCCCACAGAGAGGCACTGGGAAGATGGCCTGGCTCTGACTCTGCAGGCTGCTGGACAAAGTGCATGGGACAGATCCAAGGAGGGTGAGAGGTACAAGTTGTCATTTTGCTTTCAGCTAATACATGAAAATCCCAAACAGAAAAGAATTTCCTGCATTTTCCTTTGGAATGGGCCAGATTAAGGATTACTTGCTCCTTTTTAACTTGCAATGGAGAGCTGAATCATGCACATACTGCAAGGTGGCCATTAACAAGAGGCGGGCTCTGTAAACATCTTCCGACACATTCCTTCTCAAAGACAAGTTGCATCTTGTAGGACTGGCTTGTTAGTTTAACAGCTTTGGAGAACACAGGCTTTAGAGATACAAAGCAATGAAATTATTCAGCCTACAGCAACCTAAAAACTCCAGCAGAAGTTTCCCTGCTGCCTCTCTCCTGCATTGCTTCACACCGCACACAGTAAGAGATGCTCTGGGAGGTGCTATGAAAAGTACTTGAAGGTTTCTTTAAGGATAAGAAAATGTGTATGGAGGGAAGAAAACAGCAGGGTTTTCTGCTTTTCTGTGAATAAAATAAGGGCAGCTGTTCTAAAAAGTATATTATGCAGTCCCTGTGTTGGAAGAAACACAGCTCCAATCTTAGTTATCCTGAAAATAGGACAGATGACTGAGCAAGGAATGGACACTTGAGTTCGCAGGAGTCCTGGAAGAGCAGCTCAGCAGTACAGGAGTCTGCGCTGCTGTGTGCTGTAAGACTTAAAGAAAGAAAGGAATTCCACTGTCAGACAGACCTATTTTATAACAAACACAAACCTCACAAGTGCGAGAACACTTCTCACACAGGTCATATATACAAGCCTCAGAGAGAACTGCAGGATAAACATTTGAGCACGTCAGCCTTTTGCTATTCAGAACTGACCTTTTAAAATGCTTCCCTTACCTTCCAGCACGCCACAGAAGTGCCAAGAGTTTGTATCTATCGCTCTTTCCCTCCTCAAACACAATTTATTGTGACAGTCGGAGCCCCAGTTCCCCCATAAAACATGGGTTCAATGTATCAGGTTTAATTTGTTCAAGAATAAAGAAGGGGGGAAACTCTCCAGAGTAAGTGGAAGTTTTAAAATGCTTTAACTCAAGACTGCACCATTTCTATTCCAGTTGAAAGTGGCCACACGCAGAAAGTTTGGCTTTTGCCAGTCTTGCGGATTTGGCAAGTTTCCCCCTTCCCGAAGCCCTGAACTGAAAAGTGTGGAGGGAGTTTTGTTCCAACTAATCCCCTACAACACAACAGCAGCAATGGAAAAATCAATGAGCTGGTTTACACATTAAAAAGAAACACCAGTTGCTGGGAACAAACAGCAGTGGCAGCCACAGACTACATGGAAATGGCTCCAGAGTGGGATACCCTCTTGTTAATACTTTGATTATGCAAACAGACACGGTCTAGTGAAGCTCTGAGCCTTGGCAAGACAGTTCCCTCGACAGTCATTGTTGGCTGCAAGAGCTGTTTTTATATCAATATTGTGATTTCTTTGAGTCCATACTCAAAGTAAATGGAAGTTAAGTCACAAAATAGTTTTGGGTCCTTTACGTAACTGGCTTGAATTAAACGCTGGGCTCAATGTTCAAATTCCTTTTTTATTTAGTCTTTGGAAAATCCTACTAATGGGATCATCTCAACAATCCCAAAAGGGAAATGGAAAAGGAGGGCTGGGAGAACAAAAGGAAGCAGTCAATCCCACAAAACCCATAGGAACCTGGAATTCAAGGTCTTACTTCAGTCTAAGTTAGATCGTGTTGGTGTTCTCACTAGCAATCAAAAGCCAAAGAGTATTGCCAATAGATTTCCTCAGAAGTCATATAATCCAATATTCTACCCTTAAAAAGACAGTTTAAGGTTATTATCATCACATTTTATTTCTATTAAAGATGATCCCACCGGAAAAGAAGCAGGTATGAAATGACAATTCAGGTTTCTAGGTGAGCTCATTAATGTTCTTCAAATGTTTAACAAGGTTCATGCTAATTGTTGCTAGACTACTGTCTTGTAGTAGCTTAGTTAATTCCACTTCTTTCTAGGTGTTTAACAAAGCTGACACCAACACTTGGTTAGTTGCTATTCACTTCCCCCCATTAGTTAGCAATAGTAAAGAGAGGTCTGTCATTTCTACAGCAGCAGAATGAGCACTAAGATGCGTACTAGCAGTCTACTCCAGCTTACTACTACAGTCTTACCACCTATTTAAAGCTGTTGTAATCTTGAAATAGCTGCCTGGCCTCAATATTAGAACATGTCTGACTTTACATGCAAGGGTTTAATTAACTACTTGATTACTTGGAACTGTGTTTGCACATTGCATAGACTGAAAGCAAGAGCTCAGGTGTGGTACGCTCCCCAACACAGCCTGTTGTGCCCGTACAACAACCAGCCCATCTGGACCTGATGGCATGTCCAGGCAGTGAAAGCCTTCGTTCACATGGGTGTCCCTGTACAGTGGCTCCATAAAATGCCACGGCTGGACAGAGAATGAAACCCATATGGTCTTCAGAAGAAGGAAACACACCTGCTCGCCTTCAAAAGGGAGAGGGATCCTACCACAATGAAGAAATGAGATCTTCCATGGTTTTTTCTCCATCTGTCCACAGCTCAAGCACTTTAGTCCCAAAGAAGATGATGTATTTCAATAGTCTCAGGTTACCCAAGGCAGTTCCAGATCTCAGATCCTATCTCTCTACTGAAGGCACATAGCGGCATCCCACTTTGTTACCGATCAACAGCATCTCAGCAAAGGTTTCATTTACTCTTTACTCACATATCTTTACTACAAAGAGGAATCTCCTCTCCAGCCAGGCATGCTGCTGGTGCTTGAGATGCAATGCTGAAAGCTGTTCCTATCACTTTCTGTGACCTCTGGCTCACTTTTGTTCTTCCCAAATAACACCTGCCCTGATGTGGTGGCTTAAGCAATACCTGCTTCTCACTTTCATTACAAATATCTATTTGGCATGTGAGTGGGGTGACAGATGATTCTAACAATTAGATCTCAATAGCTGCCCAAACTCATGAGAAGGGAACTGGAATTACCTGCACTAAAATGTGGTAGCCTATGCTCAAGACCCGCTGATACAAACCCCTGTATGACACCTACCTTGCAAAAACCCAGACCTTACACTGCAAACAAACCCATCACTGGAACAGCTCAGCTGCCATCCCTAAATCACATCTGAATCACAAACTTTTCTGTAGGTATCACTTTGGCTACATTAGCTGGAATGAATAAAGGTGTGGTTTGTGTCCCCGTGGTGCTGGCATCCCTTTGTCAGCAGAACTGAGCTGTATGTGAAGCTGAAACAGAAGCAACACTGCCAAATTCACTGGGACAGTACATAAAGCCCTAAGTGAGCCTTCCTCTGCAAAGGTGTGTTGGTAGAACTGGGATGCACAGAAATGGAGCGAGAAGAACTCAACCCTAAGCTAAAACATCACAGTTTGGGATATAAAACATATCACGAGGGATACTTTGGCATGGGGAAGATGCCCTTTTAGTGGTTACAGTGTTGTACAGGCACAGCTAATGGCAATGTCAGCTCACCCCTCTTCTCCCCCTCATCTCCAAGTACAAAAAGCTACCAAGGAATGTGCACATCAAGTTCATACCTGGAATGCTAATTATTCCACTGGCATTGCAAATGCTACAAAGTCATATTAATAAATATGGTTAAGAACTACAGCCAGTTAAGAGGAAAACAGAGTTAATCATTAGTTTTGGTTTAGGAATTTCTCTCTCATATTTAGCATACAAACAAGGTGACAGGTTGGTAAGAGCAGTGACTGGCTGGACAGCCAGATCCCTTTCCCTCCCCAAATCCATATGCCTCCATGAATGCTGCAGTATCCTTTTTCCAGGCTGAATAACCACAAGCCAATGAAGGAATATTGTCTTTGTTTTCTTAATAAAGCAGTGGTGAGAGTGGTGTGAACAGCAGGGGGGCCGATTTCATGCTTCCCCGCTCTTGTAAACAGTGGAAAGGCAAAGAAGAGGAACTAACTAAATCACTGGGTTATTCATTATGGATGAACATCTCACAGTGGCACAGCACATCTCGGGCTGCAACAGAGGCACCGAACAGCAAGAGCCTCTGTGAACTACAGTCAACACTATCAGAGGCGAAGCAAACGCTGCACACTTCACAGCTTTTCACTCTGGTGTTGAGCTGGGGGTCCCTGACAAGCACCAAACTGAAACGCTGGCTCCCAAGGACAGGTACCTATGGTTTGGGTTTACCCGTGTGTGCTTGCAGGCATAGCACCACTTTTGGGTGCTTGCATGGGCAGGTAGGTACAACTGGATAGATGCACGTGTCCAATGGCATGCAAACTCCTGACAAATTCATAAGCTGTCCCTCAGAAATAACCTGGATTAGCCCTAAATCTAAACAAATAAATACAAAGTGTTTCACAGATTATTGGATATTGGATTTTCTCAACCTTAAACTCTCTGGGATGTTTCTTTTCATAAGCACTGGGCAGCTTGGGCTGGGATATTCAAGGCTCTCCCCGGAGTGAGGCATTCCTGCCCCATGGGCCTCCTGACACCCAGCCCCACAGGCTGCACTGCAAGCGCACCCCAGCCCAAAGGGAATTCTATACTGTGCCTTACTTACAGTCACATCACTGGCACTAATCTGAAACACTTCAAATGATGGATTATAGCATCCAAAACCCACAAAATTGGTCTTAGAACTTGGCTTTAAGGCATAGCTGAGGCTATTTTTTACCTACCTCTGACTTCTGCACTTAAAGCAGGCTTTTGAACTGCTCTCTGCAAGCCTGTTGATGAAGGACAACTTCAAACAAGGTCAACATGTGCAGAGATTCCATGATGTTCAGAAGCCTGATTTTATCAGAGCACTGGCATCACTAGACATAGGAATTAAATCCTTAAAGCAAGAAACACTCTTGCACCTTTTGGAGTCTGAATCCCAATGCCAGTGGGGTGCAAGAAGTCAACCTGGGGAGCAGTTCTCCCATTCCTTTCATACAGAACTATCCCTGCATTATTCATTCCATTAGGTATGATCCTACAACTTCCATATGTTTATTCCAGACCACAGAGTTAAGCTCTACCAGAAAAGGCTGCTTTAATGACACACAGGAACTGTCCTCTTTATGGACAAGATCCAGGAGACTTGTGTTTATCCCTCGAAAAGTGGATACTGCATAAATAAATCAAGACAGTATAAGGAACCAAACGGATCCCCAGGCTTCTTCCGAAGGCAATGTGGGATCTGATTCAGTTGGTTACAGGCCTGTATAAGGCACGAATTGGCACAAATCTTTCCCTTTGCCCCAGGAAATGATATAGGTGGGAAATAAACTCCTTGTACTGTCTGATTTCAAGCGGTTCAGTAGGGCAGGACAGGAGGTGAATGGAGGATGGTTATTCTAGGTGAAGGGACTGGGGTGGGCAATAGGAATCGCTTCACTGGTGAAGTCCTCACCATTCCTTGTGTAATTAGCCACTTGTCTATGGGCTCCATGTCTGAGTTCCCACCTTTACCTCTCCTCTGTGTTGAGAACAGAAAGGTCCATAAAGAAAGAAACCACAGCAACAACCCATGATAAAGTAACAGAACAGCAGCAAGTTAAAAACTTCACATACATGTAATACACACACAGAGATGCATCCCCCTCTGTTCCTTGTCAGCTCTGTGGAGGGACAGACCTCCCTCTGACCTCTGCACTTCCTACAGACAGTCCATGGTATTTTAGCACTTCCTCCCCACTGCTATTAAAACCCCAAGTCCCTGGCTAGTAGTGAGGCTGATGTTTGTCATCTTAGAAGACAGATGCAGGCTACCCAATCTACTAAAATCAGACTTACTGGAAAACACCTCTATTACACCCTGTGGAGTTTCCCCTGGTTATGAAGCTGTGAGTTGCAGCACACCCTAGTTACCTCCTTGATCTCAGCAGACACACTCAGCTCCAAATTCCAAGTGCGACAGCTCTATGGATGGCGATGAGCAGGAGGGTAAGTAAAGCAGTTTGCTGCAGTGCTCTGGCAGCCTTTCAAAGTGCCCCTCTTGAGCAGCAGCAGAGGTTTAAAGGACTACAGTTCAGAGGCAGACTGCATGGCACAGCAACACAAAGACTCCTAGGATGGTCCCTTGTCCTTCAGCATCTCATCCCTGTGCCAGAGCATGGGTGCAGAGTCATCTCCAGCTCCAGAGGGGCTTGCTTGGGACAGAGCACAGTGATTCCAGCCCACCAGCCCTGGTAGAGCTGGGCCAGCCCAGCAGAGCCACTGGCGTGGTTACGTACGATGCCCATATACACAGGACACATCTGTCCTCATTCCATGCATAATGGAGAATCGGCTGTAAGTTTTTACATCTCATTTCAGTATTCGTGCTGCGAAAGAAGTGGGGACAAAAATCACTCCAACCTCATCTCCTCTCTGGGTAACACCAGAGGATTGTTTCTTGGCCACCTCTCCTCCCAGTCGTGATCACGCAACCACTCTGTGGCAACAAAAGCAATCCCCAACATGGAAAAGCAATATTAAGAAAACTGTTATTTTTAGCTCCTCTTGTTTCCAGCTGCTAAATCATATGAAAAGCCAGCTCATGCCACGTGAGCAGCCATCTCTCAGCAGACCGTTCTGAGAACGACTGCATTAGAAACGTCGGATGTGCTGGATTTTACCCCTGGAACTAGACATGTGTGAAGGATGTGTTGTGAACCTCTTGGCTCCTCCCTAGAGCTGCTCTTAAATTAGCTCTCTACCCAAATGAATGCATGTCGTTTGTTTACTGAGCACTGCCAGGGGGTTTTGACACACATAACTTTAGGAGGGTTTAATTTCCTTGAAGAAGAGACACCCACAAGCCTCACAAACACTTGACACAAAGCAGTGTTTACCCATGAACGACTGCGTTTCAAAACAAGCTATTCTGATGACATGATGCAGTCAGCAGGACCTTTGAAAAGAGGCTGAAAGGCTCTGCAACATCTCAGGGCCCAAAGTTCCACCTCCCATAAAGCGTTTGCCTCAGAAAATACTCTGACCATCAGATTAGCTCAGACACAGACCTCTGAAATGACACTGCTTGGGTCAGAGCTGGCGTGAATGACACGTCCCATCAGGGCCTCAAGCAGAACCGGCTGAGAACAAACGTGTTAATAACTAAGGACACGACCCTGTGGCCACCAAGGGGAATATGGCCCCTTGACCAGTAGCTAAATGCAGGCCCCTTTGCTTTTCCAGGAACAAAGAGAAAAGGCTCAAATCCTTTCCCAGGTCCTGCCAATAACTCAGCTCAGTGATCCTGAGGGCTTGGGCTGTCACACTGGCTTCAGGAATTCCCCTCTCATCCCCCTCTTAATGTACTTCTGCCTTCCCATGCTTCCCCCTTTTCCCTCACTGCTGCCATGAGTTTTTGTGGGGCTGAGCTTGAAACTGGTCACAGGGCTGACCTGGGTTATAAATTACCCTTTCTGCAGCAGGACAGGGACAGGAACAAGCAGCTGGATTTGTGGAGTGGGGGGGATGCTCCATAAGGAATCTTTGCTGAAGCCCTGCTGCCACTGAGCTATGGCCCAGGCAGGCAGGCAGCTGGGATCTGACCCCAGCTGGCTCCCAAAGCAAATTCTCCCTGGCTCAGAGCACAGGCTGCCAGGCATGCCAGCTGCCCTGAGCGCTCCCATTTCAACTTAGGAAAGAATTAGGGCGGGATCAGCCTAGGCATGGGGAGGCAATTCTCCATGGAGGGAGGTGTGTGCGCTACACTGGCTCTGCCGTGCTCCCTAGTGGTCAGCACAGGCTGGAAATGGCTCTGACCTTGTTCCATCATCTCCTAACTGACAGCTGAGTAC
Organism: Psittacus erithacus; assembly: GCA_009867235.2. Taxonomy (NCBI): domain Eukaryota; kingdom Metazoa; phylum Chordata; class Aves; order Psittaciformes; family Psittacidae; genus Psittacus; species Psittacus erithacus. Next base: position 8,733 of record WYDI02006120.1, on the reverse strand, counting down.
AAAAAAGCAGGGCAGGTTTAAAAAGCAGGGTGGTAGGAAGGGGTTGAGGGATGATTTGAAAGCTCTTTTCACCTCTGCCTTCACCAATGCACGCAGGCAAAGCTGGCCAAGCTCAATCTCTCAAGCACGTTTCTAGCATCAGCTGCTGGCAGGTGACAGCACACGGGCCTCCTCTGCCCACACAAGAGAGCAGGAGCCTGCCTTGGGACAGACAGAAGAGACTGCATGCAAGGGCATTTATAGCAAGGCATGTGAAGCACTAAGTCTCTCCCTGTAACTTGCTCTTGCATTCATGCACTTTGAGCACAGTCTAATAGATTAAGATTGCATCAACTTTCATAAGCAAAACCAAACCAAATTCACACCAGTGTTCACAAGACATTCTCCGCTTATTCTTTTCAGCAGTGATTCCAGTCAAGGAGCTGAACCCCCGCAGGCAAGCTGCAAGAACACAGGAGAGTTTACCCACTCTGATTATGATCGCTTCTAGGCTGGTGTGCTAAGTAGCAGCTCTTTAGAGATCATTACTGCGCAAGTACTTGCTCCCAGATATCAATTTCAAAATAGCCAGTGCTAGCATGTTGCTGGAATACAGAATGAGAAGTCTCAGTCAAAAGCAGCTGCCTACAGCTTGGATTCCATGCACGGCTCCAGATAACGAAACACAGAGCAACCACCTACCCCTCCTGTGTTCTGTTTTCGAACATCCAGGGCAGACGCTAGTCCTTTGACAGCCTGTGGATCCTCATATGTCACGCTGCAAGAAAGGAACAAACCATAGAAATAGAAGGAAGCCCAGCAGACACCCATGAGGAATACGCTTGCTACTCTGATTTACCCCCCTGGAAATCAGAAAGCACGTTCTTTTTCTTAACAAGACTTTGAACATATGAAGTGTATTCCAAGAGGAGGAGCGTGCGCTGTATAAAGACCATCCATCAGTTTCAGTAAGCATGCTGAAGCAAAGAGAGTAAGACCAGCATTATGAAAGGAAGGCAAATAGGTTATGAGGCACCATAAGTGTGTCCAAGAGCTAGAAGAAGACTATGAAAAGAGGCCAGATTACAGATTATGTTTTGCAAAGCTCTGAAGATGACATTTGGAAGCCTGACCTTGGTACGTGCATGGGGGGAGGCGGGAGAGGGGGGCTCGAAGGCAGACGAAACAAATAAGGAACTACAGTGAAGCATACAAAATAAATGCACTGTTTGCAGAGCACGTAAAAAGAGCTTCTTAAATTGCTATGCAAAAGGGACATGTCGCAGTCAGGTGACAGAGGCAAGAGCATCATTTCTCAGAGCACAGTGGTGAGCCATAAGCTGAAGCAGATGCTAAGACCTGCCTGTAAATCAGCCCCTGGGAGGAGCTGCATGTCTGAGCAGGAGGAGCCCTTTCCTACTCCAGCCTGCTGGCTTCTCCCAGGCTCTGAGCACAGCATCCAGAGGCTCTTAGCTACACAGCACAGCAAGTCACACTCACATCTTCCCTGCCTTGCTGCTGCTCCATTTATACACCATACAACCCAAGGAAGATAGAGCAATCCTCCCTTGTGAAATCAAGGACTGATATGTGCTCCTTGTTCCATTAGCTCACAGAATGAGATAGAGGTGCAGTGTGGGAAGACTAGTTTCGTGCTTCATTTAGCACAAGAGACAGAGGGACCTCTATTAGATCTCTCTGCAATGCATCTCCTTTCTGACTACACATTAGGGCTCTCAGCCTGAAATCTCCAGTGGTAACGCATGCCTCTACAGCAGAGCATGTCTTCTCAACATGGATATTACAGCTGAGGCAGTACCAATAGCTATATTGATAACTGCAAATAAAAGATCCTGATAGATTTGCTGGCTCAAGCTGGTATGTTTTGGCCAATTTGCTGAGGTCTGAGCTAAGCCATTTAACAATAGTTCTTAGTTTGAGACAAGATATTGATGATGTTCTAACTGCTTGTAGCTACTACATCCTTTAGAAACTGAAACCAGCAGGCAAAGAAATAATATCTGAAAGAAAAATACCCAAGTGTGTCTTCTACTGAATCTCACTTAACAGGGATCAAAGGATTTCTTAGTAAGTGCATAGATTTATTTCACATTAAAATAATTTGACCTGTTAAATGCCCTTGAAAGTGCCAGCTTTGCAGCTCTGGAGATGCAAGCCCTATGCATATAAACAAATTAGGAATAGCATGGCAGCCAGGCAAGCTGCACTGCCTTGACAGCCTGCAAGAGTCTGACTGCTGGGCCAAAGGGAGACTTTAACTGGATGGTAATTCTGTTTCCAAGCCCTTGATGACAGTAATTCAGTCACCAAAGCATATCCATGACCTTCAGGTGAAGGACCCTTATGCTCCTGTATCTCAAGCACTGGCTGGGTGGATGGGATGACAAGCCCTTTATGAGAGGAAGCATCTGCAGAAATAAAGGCAAGTACATTTCCAGGTTTCCAGTGAGCTCATTAACTGTGACAGTCAAATAACATTTCTCAGCTGGCCTGTTCTGCCCACAGCAGCAGGAACTTCTCCACTTGCTCATCCTGATAATGACCAACAGGATAAGGATTGGATGAGAAGCACAAAAACATAAACCAAAACTACTTTTTCACTCTGGAACAAAGTCAAGAAGCTTCAGATTTATGCCCTTAGAAAACAGCAACCCCATGACTCAAAGAGTGCTAAAGACAAACTCCACGTACTTCTTCCGCTGCTCAGCCAAGGAACTGCCTCTTGTCTGTGCAAACATGTCGAAGTCATCACGAGGATTCGAGTGCTGGAGAGAGCTGAGTGTGCCGCTGACGCTGTTTGTACCCAAGTCTGCAACCAGAGGCACAAAAAGGAAAGCAGTGAAACAGCAAACCATATGCAAGCCCCACTGCCATAACTATGTAGGGTACAGAGGATGTCATTAACAACACAGGACAGCTATAGATACCATCTAGTTTACAGTTACAGCACTCAAGTTCTGTCCAGAAGAAGCTGGAGGCTGCTAATCATGCATCTCTTAAAAGACAAACCTAATCATGTATCTCTTAAAAGACAAGCCTAGAGATTGTCTTATTCCTCCTGGAAGCACCACACCATAAGTACTTCTCATTGAGAAGCCAGCATTTGGGAATTGGTGTGCATCTGCTGCCCATCTCATCCTGAATAGGCCCATCCCATTCACTAACATGGTCCAGGGGAAGTTTAGATCAGGTATAAGAAGGAAGTTCTTTACTGTAAGGGTGGTGAGACACTGGAATGGGTTGCCAAGGGTGTTGAAGGCCAGGTTAGACAGAGCCTTGGGTGACATGGATTAGTGTGAGGTGTCTCTGCACATGGCAGAGGGGATGGAACTGGATGATCTTAAAGTCCCTTCCAACCCTAAGTATTCTATGATATTAGTCTTCTCCACAATGTTCTCAGCTACTGACTGCGAAACCAACAGTTTCAAGTCAAGTGATAGGATACTGGTGCAGTGCTGAAAGAGGTGGAGAACCCTCAGTCAAATCAAGTGATCCTATCAAGCAATCTTGGGTTTGATTTAATGTAAAACACTTAATAGTTTCAGAAAGCCTTTCATCCAAAGATTTCAAGTATTATTTGCAGGAGAGGAATCAAGAACATTCACCACATGGATTTCATGGAGCTATAGCTAAGCAGAAATAAAACTAGAGTGTAAGTTTTATCATGATCAGGAGCCTGCACCCTTTTTCCTTTGGTCTTCTCTCTGGTTAATAAATCCCTCCCTTTGTGCCACACTGGTTCTCAAGTACAGTTTTCTACAGTGCAGGGGGGTGGAAAAGCCTTCCTAATCCAGTAACCACATACCCAAACCTTCCACAGAACACATGGCAACATTAATCAGGGAATGGAAAGACAAAAGGAACAGAAATTCCTTGACCCACAAGTGAAAATAGCTCCTTGTAAACCCCAACAGCCCACTGCAATAAGGGTTTGCACTGGGTGTTCACAATGGTCACAGGGACCTCAGCAACTGCCAGACTTGCTCCTGCAATCACACACATGGATTGTCCAGCAGCCTGCACATAATGTTCAAGCCCCACAGACCTGTTAGGTTTGGAAAAGTCCATGCACTGAGCCTGGTGTTCATCAGCACTCTTCAGATCAGGTACTCACCAAGCCCTGCAAGCTGCGAAGAAAGTGAAGACGGGGGAGCTGAGTTTCCAACCATTGGGCTCACTACAGCTGGAGAGCCAGGACCCAGATCTATTAAGTTATCTTCTGTCACCTCATTCAGTACCTGTTGGGACACAAGAAACAAAGCAAGTCACACATGGCAAAGGGTTCTTCTTGCAGTGTAACACCAAAATATAATGGGTGCTTCCTTGCACACTGCCAAATGGACCAGTCTCTTGGATACTACAGTGATAAATGCAGAATAAGGAGGGTCAGCCACCAAAAATCCCTCAGTTTGACTGCTCAGCACAGCCAGAAACCCTCCTCGAGGCCATCAACATCTCTTCAGGTTTAGTTGATATCTCTGTGTTCTCCACCTCTTTTAGTACCAGACCAGCAACGTATCTAAGTCAAACTGAATCTGCTGCCATCTTCCACATAGGTATAAACTGCTTTCAGAAACAAAGCTTCTTTGTTGTGGCTGAAGTTACCACGCAGAACCTGTGCTGGAGTTTGCATCACATTGCAGTGGAACAGCCATAGTAAATGGAAGAAATGGTTAGAAGAATGCAGAACAGTAAATGTAATAGTGACACATAAGAATGCATCACAAACTCAGATCTTGAACATCGAATGAATAGTAAGAACTGTAATTCTTCAGCTTGGAAAGAGGCTGCTGAAAAAGGAGAGGCTCCTAAGCTTATGAGTAGCATTAAGAAAATTAACCTGCACAGTGGTATTGTAAGACACAGTGATCAAATGTAAGCAAAACAGTTATTAAAAACCCACACAAATACATAAAAATGTATAGTGAATCTGTGGAACTCACTACTTAAGGACATTATGAATGCCTGAAGTCCACATGGACTCAAAAGCAACCATATTAAGTTAGAGGAAAGAAAACCCATTGAGGATTGTAAACACAGAGATGTTTTAGTGGAGTGGCTTCCTGAGCTAAAAGCAGACACTTGTGGTTTGCACATCCTTAGGCTCTTTTCCCTGTATCAACTTCACCACTACAGGCAGAAAGAGAGGCCTGAAGAGGTAAAAGGTCTGATCCCAGTGATATTAGCATGGTGTAACTGCTGATATAATAAACGGAGTTAGGTACTTACTCCATTGCTGGCATTTTGTGTTGAACGTCCTGATCTGTATCGCTCAAATCTGTTTAGATAACAACCAAAAAACAACACAGATTATCAAAACCACCAACAAACAGTGAAAAACACGAGTTTAAGAAAGCCACGACACTGAACTCAGCTTTTGCTGGTTCAAGAAGGAGCCCTGAAAGCGCTAACTCCAAGCCAGGACAAAGGGAGGATAGATGCAGAAGTTACATTCTTGGCAAATGTGGGTATTAAACTGACTAATCTCATCTTGCTACACACATAAGCCTGGAAAACACTGCAGGATTTGTCTTTGGTTTGGGTTGTTTTTCTTCCATTAAGTGCTTCATGACAGCCTATTCTGTTAGCCAAGGGACAGGAGGAACTGCAACAAGATTGATGCTCCCTGCTAAATAAGCTGAGCACGGCAGCAAGTCTGACTCCCACTTAACAGCTCCCTCTTGCTGCAATCGATGTTAATGAGAAGCCATACGCAGGTTAGGGCACAGCCCTGCCCAGGCAGCACATGGCAAGAGAAACAATGATGAGCAGATTCATTTCTTAAAAGTGTTCCCGGTCAAAGCCTGTCAAGACCTGTGTGCAGATAGGTTGGTCCTTTCCAAGAATGAAAGGTAATGAGGCTGCATGAAAATCCTCATACTACTTAGGGGAAGAAGAAAGGCAAGATCTGGTCTCTTCTCTACTCCTTCCCCAACCAGATGGGCATTTGGGGCTGCAAACCTGACCCCAGCTTTCATGAAGTCAGAAAGCAGGAGAACTGCCTCCTCCCAAGGCCTGTCTGAGGCCATTTCAATCTCTTTCATTACCGGGGAAAGCATCATGATGACTCTAAGACATTAGACTTTTCCCTCATTTAAAAGCAGTTTCACATCTAACCTCTCTTTTCACTAAAAACACGGTATTAATATAATCCTGTAGGTTTTCTCCCAGATGGACAAAATACAACAGGGAATCTCAAGCCAACTAAAATCTTTTCTTGATGTAACAGAGGGAAATGCAGACTTCAAAGGCAGCAAAACCAAACTGAAGCCCAACTTTCAATTTTAGGAAACTGTGGGTGTCTACTATTACTGGAAATCCAGCTCCCTTAGCTGGAGACCTGAGACACCTCCCACCTCATACTTCTCACCAAAAGGCTTATGAACCACACATTGGTTTACATCCAAAGCTTCCCCAGTGAAGGCCAGAGCCCCTGCTTGAGTCATTGACAGAGCTTGGTACCCAGACTAGAAATCAGCATGATGAATGTGGAGCCATTGGAATAGCAGAGGAGGAACTGGGATTTATGGAAACATTCAGAGCAGTGCAGCTATTCCAGCACAAACAGTTTGCTAGCATCACTCGCTCACCTTTCAGTGTATAATGGCTACAAACACATTAGCCCCAGTCAGCAAAGGCACAGATGGAAGAGAATAAGGGTGAACAGACTAAGCCTTAGTGACAGTTACACTTTGCCACTTGTAGAACCGTGCTCGTGCATGAAACACACACCATTTCACTTGAAAAGCCAGCATTTGTTTCAAAGTTTGCCCTGATCTCCTCTGAGCAACTAAATCAAAGACAAAAATCGAGGCCACTGAAGTCTCCTCTCCAGCCTTCGCCGTGACAGCACAGCTTCACAGATCTAGAGTCTCATTTATTTTTAAAGGCTTCAGAAACAAAGCTCTGTGCTAAGAGCAAGGAACAAAGGGTGCTCTTTAGTGCCTCACACCCCAGGCCTGTCATTAAGGGGAAGATTAAACTTTCCCAAGCCTGCTCTATCACGTGTCACCTACTGCAGCAGATGTGGCTGACAGTGCCTTTGTCTAACATGTCCCAAGTCCTATGACCCATGGGGATGATTCCTGCAGCCCAGCTCTTCTAAACCTCAGCTCTGCCCAATCTTTTCTCTGAGACTTTTAAGTGTTAACTTAAAACCTAAACCCTCACATGCACAAAGGTCAGGCCCACCTCAGGCAGCTCCCCTTGTACCAGCACTGGAACTATGGAGCTCAGAGATCAGAAGCCAGAGAGCTCATGGGAGCCTCCCTAAGCAGCACAAGCATTCATGCAGAGCCCAAACCCAAACTAGCAAGTAGAATTAGTGACTGTGGCTGCGCTATTTTGGGTCCCACATCCCTACATCTGCACAGCATTGCACAACAGGGACTTGCAGACTCAAGTCTCTGCTAGTTCAGAGAGTTTTGCACAAGGCTGCCTTGCATCTGATGGATACACCCCACAGAAATTCAGTGGCCAGGACAAAAGACCCAAATCACAGTATTAAAGGAAATGACTGAAATGGGAATTTTACCATAAAAGACCATAAAAAGACTTTGTTAATGCCCTCTGTGGCTTGGATTCTCTGCATTCTGTTATATTGGACCATTGGCCCTGTTGGTCAACTCTTGTCAACTGATCTATTTCACACATAGTGAAACCTCAGAACGAATGTAAGTAGTTGCTGGAAAAGGTGCCCACCTTTCATATCGGAGGAAAACGTTATTTAAATCATCATTCACATGCAGCAGCTCCTCTGTGACTTCTTCATTGGACACTCGTGAGATAAGCTCCACAATCCTCTGCTGCATAGCTCTACAGGTCCGGTTCAGTTCCTAGGAGTAACACATTGTGCATACACATTTTGATAAACAGCTAGCAATAAGCTCTGTTCACAGCCAAACATGTCCCCCAGCTGAGAAACACTAAGACAAGTTTATCTTTGCATGATTAAATGTCACCCAAAAGCACATCTAATCAAACACCCTTCAAGAGCCGATGGCATAAAACCTTGAGAGCCTATTTACAATTCAACATCCTGATTCTTCTTGAACTCTGAGCACTTCAGGAAATAAATATCTGTATTTTAGTGATGGGGTTTAGAATAAAACATGTTAATACAACAGCTTTCCAGAAGAGAGCTTTCAAGGAAAATTCAATCTGCCTTTTTTTGGCAATAGCATCCTTAGAAACTGAAAGATGGACAAGTAGGGAAAGTCACTTGTAGCAGCCCTGAGTGTTGGGGACAAAGAACCTACCAACCACTGAGAACATGAGGGTGAACACAAAGCAAGGAGCAGCAGCATGAAGATGAGGCCTCCACACACACTTTGTTGCTGAACTACACAGAAATGCTCCCTTCAAGTGAGCAAGTCCCCAGAGAAGAAACTGCAATGAGGCAGTGGGGAGTTTCAGGAGAAAATGTTAAAGGATATATAGTAAGGGTGTTTATTTCAGAAGCCTCTCGTGCCAAGAAATGTAGATTTGAGTTTGCCTAAACCATGAGTTCTCCTGCTTGCAGGATACCTCTTCCATCACAAATCATAGAATCATAGAATGGTTTGGACTGGAAAGAACCTTAAGATCATCCAGTTCCAACCCCCCTGCCATAGGCAGGGACACCTCACACTAAACCATGACACCCAAGGCTCTGTCTAACCTGGCCTTGAACACTGCCAGGGATGGAGCATTCACAACTTCTCTGGGCAACCCATTCCAGTGCCTCACCACCCT
>WYDI02006119.1:0-19853 GCA_009867235.2 Psittacus erithacus | reverse complement strand
ATACACACAACAGCGCACGGGTCCATCGCGTGGGGAAGCTGCAGCGCCCTGGGGGTGATGAGGAACAGGGGGAGCGTGTGGGGTGTCTGTGTGTGTGTCCATGCGTGTCCATGTGAAAGGTGGAAAAACTCCAGTTTACCCCGGCCCGGCACAGGCAGGACAGAAGCAAAGCCACGCGGCAGCTCCAGCGGCTCCATCCACCCCAATGCCCTTCACCATTCGGCCACGCTTACCCTGTGCCTCCTCCATGTCACCCTGGGGCAGCCTCAAAGCCCAGACACGTGGCAAAGGGTCTCTAACACCAAAGAGGCTGAGAAAACACTGCCCCACAGCCATGGCGGCCCCTGTCAATAACCCAACGCTGCTGCTGAAGCACATCCAGCCCTGCTGCGGCGCTGGGGCTGAGCCAGCTCCTGCTTCTGCTCCACGCTCTGTCACTGCCCTTCACCGGTCCCTTTGGTCTCAGCCAGGCGGCTCCGGCAGCGAGGCTGGTACCCAAAATCGTATCCCTGCGCCCCCCAGTCACCGCCCTGTCCCTGCAGGCCCCAGACTCGCCTGTATTGCTCACAAAGTGCATCGTGACGTGGTCTGTAAACGCGATTCCCGGCCCCGGCGCTTCTCACCGTACCGAGCGCTCGGCCCCCAGCGGGGAACCCACCGGGGCCACGGGGCAGAAGCAAGAGCAGAATGCAGGAACGCTGCAGCTGACGGTCAAAGACTGAGGACTCCGCACTCGGCACCGAGACTCACTTTAAATTAACTTAAAGAGACAGAGAAGCAACAGAAGGAAAGGGGAAAAAAAGGAAAAAGAAAAGAAAAAACCCAGCTCTGCTCCTGCGCCCGCGGCTCTCCCCTTGCTCCTGCGCCCACCGCCAGTGCCGCCTCACTCTGCAGTTGATCCCCATTTGCAAACGAGAGCCTCCGGCAGAGCTGCTGCCGGGGCTGAGCCGCTGCTGGGGCTGAACTGCTGCTGGGGCTGAGCCTCTGGAGCCTCCGCTGCCGGCGCTGAGCCGCTGCCGGTGCTGAGCCGCTGCTGGGGCTGAGCCTCTGGAGCCTCCACTGCCGGTGCTGAGCCCCTGGAGTCTCCGCTGCCGGTGCTGAGCTGCTGCCGGGGCTGAGCTCCTGGAGCCTCCGCTGCCAGTGCTGAGCCACTGCCGGGGCTGAGCCCCTGGAGCCTCCGCTGCCGGTGCTGAGCCGCTGCCAGGGCTGAGCTGGTGCTGAGCTGCTGCCGGGGCTGAGCCGCTGCCTGTGCTGAGCCGGTGCTGAGCCGCTGCCTGTGCTGGGATTTTTCATTTTCTTTCCTTTTTCTTTGTTTTTCCTCTTTTTTCCTCTCTTTTTGCCGGACACGGACACTGCAGTGGCTGCACCGGGGCCACCCCTGGCCAGGGCAGGGCAGAGCGGGGAGGCCCTGCTCCCCACCTGGGGCGCTGGGGGAGCCCGGCCAGCTCGGTCTCCCCCTCCGGCCCCGGCCAAACCAGGGACCGCCACCAGCTCCGCGGGACAAGATCCAGCCCCGGCCGGAGGGAGAGGAACCACCACGGCCCCGGCCGCTCATTTGCGACGCTTGGTGGTTTTCCTCTTCCTTCTCTTGAAGAAACAGCAGCACCTGGGGACAGGGGGGAACATTGGGGACATCGTCAGCAGCTGGGCCTGGACACGGGGGTCAGGGCAGAGCTGGTGGGGGACAGAAAACCCTCAGTGAGCCCCATGGGTGCAGAGCTGTGCCAGGAAGTGAGCCTGGGGCACCAAGATGGTCACAGTGAGAGATGTTGGCCATAGCACACAACGCCAGCCATGGCAAACGCCAGAGACTGGAGCTGGGGCCAGTGTGAGAACGGATCTGTGCATGTCCCTCTGCACTGGCCTGAAGGAGCCCTGGGGCTGGGGGGGTTGGCTGCCCTGCTGGACACTCCCCATGGGTTGCCTGCTTTGGAGGGGACCTGATGAGGCATCACAGGGCAGCTGCAGAACTATCCCCAGCCCCACATCCACCCCAGCCCCAGGGGCCAGGGGCTGTGCCCTTACTTTGTATCGTCTGTCACCTCCACCTCGGTGGGGGCTGTGATGGGCGCGTTTGAATGTCCTGCCGTGGGGTCATCCGTGTTCAGCTCTCCGTTGGTGGAGCTCATCACCTGGGGAGAGACGAGCGTCAGTGTGGGGCAGCCCATGGGGCGCAGGCTGGTCCTGAGCCTCATCCCCAGCCCCATGGCAGCTGCAGCTCCAGGAGGCGGCACAGCCCCCATGGTCCTGCTGGGAGCACGGAGCCCACCATGCAGGCAGCAGGAGGGTGCTCAGCCCCGGTGCTATGCGCACGCAAGAACTCCACGGCACAGAGGGGTTTGAGCCCTCCTTGTCTCCGGGAATCCATGAACCTACCATGAGAGGGGCATGCTGGCAGCCAGCTCCAGCCTGCCTGGAGACACAGTCCTGAAGCTGTGTTAGCACCAAGAAGGCCTTGCCATGGTTGAGCATCTGGACACAGTTTTGCTCCCCAGCCCCATGCCCCAAAGGTGCTGGGCCCTGCGGGACTCAGCCCAGTGCCCCGAGCTCCTGCCCACTTGCTGGGGCAGCAGGGCCATGCATGATGCCAGGAGGAGCCCCAAGTCACCAAAGCAAGGACAGGGCTGGCAAAGGCACCTGCGACTTGCTTGAATCCCCCCTCCTGTGCCCACTGCCCTCAGGCAAGGCCAGGAGCAACCTGGGGATGCACCAGAGCATCACCAATCTGGTGAGGAGGCTCAGCTGTACCCATGGCCGAGCTGCCTTCCAACAGCCACAGCGCCCAGCCAGGGCACATCAAGCTACAAAAGCACATCCATCTCCTGGAAGAAGTGCAGAGACCCCCCTGCGTCACCAACACCCCCTGCAGCGTGGGCGCAGGCAGAGGATGGGGTGGGAGGGTGCAGAGCAAGAATCGCAGGGAGCAGACGCTGTGGTGGGGGGATGTGGCTCGGGGGGAGCAGGGCAGAGCACAAGCTGGACCCACGGTCTGCCCTGGCAGCAGTGGGAGCCAGGCCCATGCCTGGCACCGAGCACCAAGAGCCCCAATGGAGCAGCAGGAACGAGCAGCAGCAGCAAGGGAGGAAGCAGAGATGAAGGAAGCAGCGCAGGCCCAGCCAGGGGGGGACCCAGCACGGATCCACCATCCACATGGGCTGGACCCCACCAGCCCAAGAGGGGCCGAGTGGCGGCGGCGAGCACGGGGCTGACGGCGCGAGTGCAGGACCAAGGCGGGGAGATGAGGACGAGGAGTGCCCAGGGCAAGGGAGGAGAAGCCGGGCTTGAAGCCATCGCTCCCATCACAGAGGCACAGGGAAGTCCCCATGTGGGATGAGGTCACGATGTCCAGCACTGCTGGTGGGCAGAGCCCGATGCCCACCCTACTGCTCACACAGCTTCGTCCACCTCTAATCACCCTCCGAGTCCCACCGGCAGCACAAGGGAGCCCTGGGAAGCGGTGCCAGCCTCAGGGACAGGGCAGCACATGCTGCAGCCGAGGCCAGGCCTTGGGCACGTGCGGCCCCACTGCTGCTCCCCTGGCAGGGCCGGCAGACACGAGGCACAGGTTGGGCTCTGCTCCCCCCCCGCGCCCGCCCCTGCCCTCGGCGCGTGTTGCATGTACCTGGACGGACCCCCCGAGCCTGCCGGCTGCCAGGTGAGCTCCCAAAGGCTCCTCGGCAGGCTGCCCACCGGCCTGAGGATCCCACAACTCCGTCCCCTCGGGCGGCTGCTTGCGCCAGGCAGGAGGAACAGAATGAAAAGAAACAAAAGAAAAGAAAAGAGGAAGAATGGGGGAAGAGAAGGGAGAGGTGGAGGGAAGAGGGCAGGAGAAGAGTGGCAAAGGGAGTCGAGAAAAGTAAGACATGCAAAAGCAAAAACGTGATCGGAGCAGCTCGAGTTTGGGGAGGGCACTCCCAGAACAGTCCCTGCGGTGACACTGGGGGTCTGCAGCCCCCCTGCCATGTCCACACACACATACGCATCCCCCAGCAATGGGGCTGGGCTCTGGGTAGGTCCTCTCCACGCCAGGGAGGGCAAACAGCCCGCAGGGCACGGCCAGTGCCATGCAGAGATGCAGAGGGAGATGCAGCCAGGCTGAGGTGACACCGGCTGCTCCCCTGTGACCGCAACGTCCCAGGGCCGACGCTCTGCTCCTCGAGGGCACCCCACTGCCAAACTCTCCCCACGGGGAGCCTGGCACAGCCCCACGGCTGCTGGGGGACCCTGCTCCCCCAGCTTGGACACTGCTCCCACATTGTGGGAGTCTGTGCTTTGCTTTTCCCAGTGCTATCAAGAAGGGATACAGAACACGGCATTTCTCAGCTGCTGCAGAGCAGAGAGCAGACCTTACTGGGAGCAAGCTCCCAGGAATGAGACAGAGGAGCTTGGAAGATGTCACCCTCTCCCGATGGAAGCACAGCCCAGCCATGGGCCAGTGGGAGCCAGGGCTGTCCCAGGCTGCCCGAGCTTGGCCAGGAGCAGCAAGGGGCACCACTGGGCTGATACATGGATTGGGTGACGAGGACAGGGTGCTGAACCCTCAGCTTCAGGTGCTCTGCTCCCCTTGGAGGTTCAAGGCAGGAGGGAAAGGGTCGGTACAGGACTGCTGGGGACACGCATGAGGTTCTGCTCTTAATGGCAGCAGTTCCACAGCCGTGTTTTCTGCTCCAGGGTAGGATAGTCCATGGCACCAGAGAAGGGCTGGGCAGCCCGGCCCCTTTCCTACACTGATGCAGACAGGGAGCTGCACGCACAGCTCTGCCCATCTGCAGCATCTGCAAGCTGCACACATCACCTTGCCCAGGGCTGCTTCCTGTGTTCCCAGGGCACAGCCAGCCCTACTCTCCAGCAGCATGGGGCAAAACACTGCCAAGCTGCATCACAAATCCCCCTGAGGCTGAGGCAGTGCTTGGCCCAGTCCTATGTCCTCATTGCATTGACGAAAGTGGCACCACGAAGATAGCAACAAGCTACTCCCATAGGGACACTGGGGACATCGTCCTCAACACAAGGTGGCTCAGCCTGTGCTGTGCCCTCACTCAGCAGCCAGTGCCAAACCCTGCAGTTTGCCCAGGCCTGGTGCTTCTCCATTGTGCTACAGCCTCCCATGATTGCTTCATCCCGCTTCTGCCCAGCCCCAGAGACACTGCCTGGGTCCCTGCACCAACCCCATTCCTGCAGAGAGGAAGGCCTCCTGCAAACAGCACTAGGGGTCAGAAGGATGCTCCAGGCCCCGCTGGGTGCTGCGGGTCGGTGGGCAGGAGCCCGCATTGTGCTCGCCTGCAGTCCCATGCCCCACGGGGCAGCGCCGCTGCTCACCTGGTGTTTGGTGTGTGGCTGTGCTTTGTCTCTGTTCGGGGGCTGCACCTGCACCTCGCTGTGCATCGTGCCAATAGGGGTGGGCTGGGGACAGGACAAGGACAACATCAGCCACAGCATAGCAGCCCACCCGCCACCCCATGCCCCTCAGCTGAGCAACCTCTGGCCATATATGCACCACATCCCAGAATTGGAGCCTGACCCCAGCCTCAGAAGCTCCATGCTTGGTATTGGGCTGCAGTGAGCTCTTGGAGGGTGCCCATCGCAGAAAGCGAGGTGCCAACTCGACTGCTGGGCCCCCCTTACCTCCAGAAGCCTCCTACTTCTGTGTCACAGCTTTAACTCATTGGCATGGCAGCCCCAGTAGGGAGCTGGCTGCTGGTGGAGCTGATCTCTTGGGTACAAGTAGCGCGTGGCAGCAACAACTGCTGACCCGCTGCTGCCTCAGACCATGCTGATCTCCCACCACCTCCCCGGGCGCTCTGGGGCCCAGCATCCTCTGCCTGCTCCCACTCCCTCACACTCACCAGTGGTTTCCCTGCCCAGTCGTATTCGTAGTCAAACACGTAACCGTTCCTCTCGAATAGGTCTGTGAAGAGCTTCCGCAGGTAGTCATAGTCAGGCTTCTCAAAGAAATCCAACCGCCGCACATAGCGCAGGTACGTGGCCATCTCCTCTGCGGGGACAGAGCGGGCTCAGTTGGGGCAGGGGGACCACGTGCAAGGCCAGTGCGTGCTCTGCAGCCAGGCCATGCAGTGTGCCCTCACCTGGGAAGTTCTCACAGAGCACCTCCACTGGAGTGGCTCTTTTGGTGTCACCGATCTTCTGATACCTCTCCTTGAGCGTGTCAGCCTGCAGAGACAAGGAGCAGGTCACCATAAGAGCCAGGCATGGGCTCAGAGAGGGGCAGGCACGGGGTGCTAGCAAACCACAGATGGTTTCTTGCTCGCCCTTTTCCAGGGAACAGCAAGAGCTCATTCCCAGGGAATCCCCTCAACAGAGGGCAGGTCCACCACGGAGTACAGTTCCAAGACAGCCACTGTGAGAGCAGTTGGGATACCCACAAAATGGGGGAGGAGGATGATACAGACTGGAGGGCATGGCACAGCAATGGCCTGGCACAGAGCTCAGAACAGCACAGCAAGGGCCTGGCACAGAGCAGCAACCCCTGCATCTGGCAGGATGCTGACTCTCTGACACCCCAGGGGCCGTTGCTTCCTCCCACTCCCTGATGCTGCCAATGCCAGGGCAGAGCCAGACCCACATGGTAGTCCAAGGGCAGCAGGGGGTGGTTGTTACCTTGAGGCCTTGCCAAGGAAGGCTCCCACGGAGGAAGTACATAAACATGTGCCCTAATGCTTCCAGGTCATCCCTGCGGCTTTGTTCTGCACAGAGGAAAAAAGAAACATGGGCATGTTCCCACTACAGCCATTGTCCTGCCAGACCCTGCAGCACCCCAAGACCCCTGCCAACATCCCAGGCTGAAAAGCAGGAGAGGCATTTTGTCCCAGGCAAGTCCCCTTCCCTGTTCCTTTTGCCCAAGAGGCAGAGCTGGCCACACACACCTTTCCCAAGGTGGGTGTTGATGCTCATGTAGCGTGCTGTCCCTGTCAGGCTCTTGTGCTCTCGGTAGGGGATGTGTTTTTTGGTCTCGGGGTCAATATACTCTTTGGCCAGGCCAAAATCGATGATGTGGATGGTGTGCTGCCGCTTGCTGCCCGGCCGCCCCACCAGGAAGTTCTCTGGCTTGACGTCTCTGTAGATCAGGCTTTTGGTGTGGACATACTCCATCCGTGTGATCTGGGGGCAGAAGCAGACATCAGCACCATGGCAGAGGTGCACCATGTGTCTCGCACATCTCCCTGCACCCTTTTCTGATACCCTCACCCCCAGCCAGCAGTCCTGCTCCTGTCACCCTGGGTTGAAAGGATGGGCACAACAGACCCTCCAGCCCTGGGAGACAACCTTAGTCTGGCTGCACCTTGGACACACAGTGAGAGATGCGTGTTTGTGCTGCATGGGGATGAGGGAGAGCTCTCCTACAGCAGGGAGAGGGTGAGGTATGGATGAGGTGGTCTAGGATGTGCCAGCAGGCAGGGTCTCCTGCAGCATGCCAGGCACTCGTTTACCCCTCCTTTCCATCTCCTTCCCTGTGGGGTCCCCACACTGCCCACTCAGCCCAGGGTGGGCTGTGGCCAGGCTGGGATGAGCTGTGTGGAGCTGCAGGTGAAGTGGATGTGCTGCACTCACCAGCTGGATTGCGATCATCAGGACAGTCTTGAGCGTGAAGGTCCGATCACACAGATCAAAGAGATCTTCTAGGCTGGGTCCTAGCAGCTCCAACACCATGGCATTGTACTTCCCACAGGGGCCAAAGTAGTAAACCTGAGGAATTCCTTCTGCAAGAGACAGAGCAGGGGCTGTCAGGGCTTGCAACAGGGCTGAGCAGCGTGGCAACATGGCCATGCTGTCACAGCTATGCCATTGCTGGAGTTGGGGCAGGGGGCTGCAGATGGGGGATGGCTCTGCACTGCTGTCCCTCTCAGCTGCACACAGAGCTGCGGCTCTGCTCTTGGCCGGAGGGCAAAGGAAGCAGCTCCATCTGCATCCCTACATCTCCCTGCCTGCCACGGGGGAGGTGGGGGAGGAAAGAACTCAATAAAAAGGGATCAAAGATTAGATGTGGCTCTGGGTAAAATCAACCTCCCCCCAGCTGAGCAGATGGGCAGGAGGTGCTCAGGCAGGGGAGTGATGGGGCAGTCACATTTAAAGGAAGGCTCTTTCCCTGCAGTGTCACCGTACCTGCATTGCCTAGCTGTTTGTAGAATCGATACTCCAGGTGCAGCTGGGGGGCCCGGGATTTTATGGGTTCCTTGGAAGAGAAAAGGAGAAGAGTTAAGGCTGTTGTAGGGAGCAGGATGTCAGGGTGTCAGGCACCTCCGTCACATGCTGGTAGCAGCCGGACTAAGGGCATCTGGAGTTGAGAAAAACTGGTATAAAATGGGACGATGAGAGAAAACCAGTCCATACAGGAGCCAGATCCACCCCCTCTCCAGAGAGATCTGGGTGTAGGGCAGACATTAATGGGTGTAGGTATAACTGGGGATCATCCTCTCCCGGAGGTCTCTCTGCTGCTGGCACCAGCTGAGTGCAAGCACAGGCCACAGCAAAGCCTGGAGAAGCAAAGCCCCAGGTCCAGATCACCCCACCTGCAGTGACATGTGCTACTTTGCTTGCTCCCAGTTCCTGCAGCAAGCACAGCTCCTCACAGCTACATGTCCACAACGGATCCAACCCACCCTGCTCCAACAGCCTGGGTACCATCAACAATCCTTCCCAGATGGCCTAAACATCCCACCCCAACCACAGAGGCACTCACCAATTTGATAGCTACGTATTCGTTCGTGTAGAGGTTCTTTCCTGCAGGGGGAGACACCAAAAAGGCAATTGAAAGCAAGTGAGCCTCTACATCAACCCCACTTCACAGCCTGTACAGGCCTCAGGGACTGCAGAACATCCTGAACAGGTTCAGCAGCTCCCACAACACATAAACAGGCCTCAAGGAACCAGCCAGAGCACGAGCCCACTGTGGGGAGTTGCAACATGCCTGGTAATTACCCTCAGATGGGGTACATGGATTCCTCTGGGATGGGCAGTGCTGCTGGGAGGGGGCAGCTTCCCAATCCAGACCTGCAGTGATGTGCCTGGCCAAGGCAGGAGCAAGGCTGGCCTTGACGTTTCTCCCAGCCCCAGCCCTGCATGGAGAGGGGCCAACCGGCTCTGGCAGGGTTGTCCAGAGTTGGAGATGCTGCTCTGTTGTCCTTGGGACCATGCAGAGGGTGGCAGGAAAGAAAGACCCCCCAGGAACACTGGGGCAGCTCAAGGCTTTGCAGCTGGCAGGGGTTTGAAGACACCATAGGTAGGTGGAAATCCCTTCCTCAGGCCTGGGGTCACTCCTAGGGATGGCACAAACATCCCCAGGAGCATCCTTTGTGATGCTCCCACCCACTTCAGGGTGCAGGGGAAGCCAGGAGCAGACCCACGCATGAAGGGGAGCTGAAGGCACCAATGTGCTGCAGGGAGGGTCAGATTAGTGCCTCCAAGCACCCAGGAGAGCTGCAAGGGCAGCCAGGCCACCCCAAAACCTGGGAATGACTTTATAGAGCACTCAGCACCCTCAGAGGACTTTTCACCCCCAAAACTACAGAAAGGCTGAGCTAATGGTGTCAGCACATCACCCTGCTCACCCAGGTAGGCCAGCCAAGCAGGGAACATAAGGCATTACACCCATCAGTACAACTCTGCCCCACATCCATAAAGGCTGAAAGACTAAAGAGGTTTGCAGAAATAGCTCTGAGGACTCCTTGTGCCCTTCAGGGCCCCGGGGAGATGGGAGTTAAGGCAGCAGGTTCCCTGCAGGGCAGCAGAGCTGCAGCCACACTGCCGGGTGCGTGCGTGGCTGAGGGAGCTGCATCTGTCTGCTCGGATCTTCTCCAAGCAATTTGCTCAGGGAACAAACTCCTCCTGGCATAAGATCTCATCTGCTCTGACTGCTGCTCTGCACCTGAAGCAGCAATAAATCCTCGCCGGCTGACATCAGAGCCAGCTGCTGAGCGCCAGAGTTGGTGGCAGGATTACGGGAAGAGGGATGAATGGGAGATATTAATGGAGCAGCTCTTCCCAGGGATGGGCTCTGCAGCCACAGAGGGGCTCAATCCTGCTGCCTCTTGTCCCATCCCTTGTTCCTTGGGAGCAGAGCCCAGACCCCTCCTGGCTCCATCCTCCTCTCAGGCAGTTGTAGGGAGCCATCAGGTCCCCCTGAGCCTTCTCTTCTCCACACTGAACCCCCCAGGTCCCTCAGCCGTCTCCCATCACACTGTGCTCCAGGCCCTGCACCAGCTCCACTGCCCTTCTCTGGCCCTGCTCCAGCACCTCAGTGTCTCTCTTGGAGTGAGGGGCTCAGAGCTGAGTACAGGATTCAAGGTGCAGCCTCACCAGAGCCCAGTGCAGGGGCACAATCACTGCCCTGGCCCTGCTGCCGCACTGGTGCTGATCCAGGGCACAATACTGGTCACCACCTTGGCTGCCTGGTTAGTGTTTGGGTTTTCCTCCTCTCCCAGTCCACCCCAAAGCACCACAGAGGAACTGCCATGAGGCCCTGCTGCGAGCAGAAGGTGCTGGCCTCACTCCTGAGGACACAGGGAGCTGACAGAGGCACTGGGCTGCAGGCACGGGAGCCACCAGACATGCTCCAGTCACCCCTGCTGCCACCAGCTTTTTCCTGCCTTGTGCCCTGGCAAGGACGCAGCAGATGGGCAGGGGGGACCACAGAGGGCTGCAGGCAACAGGTACTGCCCAGGGGACAGGGACTGGCACTATGCTTGTGCATCACCAAGCATTCCAAGACCAGGATGAACATGGAGGGGCAGGAACCCAGCATGGCTCTGGCAGCCAGGAACTGCTGCTCAAGTCATTCCTCTTCTGGCTTCCCACAAAGGCCATAAGCCACGTTTGATTTTGGACCCCTCTGCCCCTAGGATGACACTGGTTTTGATTCAGGGCAGCTGAGCTGTGGCACCTGAAGGACAGAGCAGCACGCACCTGCTTCAGGAAGACAACCTCATCTTCCTCCATCCCCACGCCCCGGGAGCTGAGGAGGCACCTCCTCACTTTTATTTTGTTGAAAGGCAAATGTCCAAAGAAGATCTGGGAGCTTCTAAACACTGAGCTACAGTTTGCAACCAGCCTGCCTTGAGGAATGAACACTTCATTCCCAAGGGAAAACTGAATGTCCAGCAACAGCTGGAAAGCATTCCTGTTCATGCCACCACTTCACAGCAGGATCCCTCTGGTCCCTTGCCATTCATCTGCAGTTGGAGGAATCCCTCCTTTCTGTGAGGTGCTGGATGCATTCCTGAGCCCTGATGCAGCTCAGAGGCACACCTAAGGAAGAGAGATGTGATTTTAGGAGAAAAGCCACATAGCTGTGGCTTTCACTGCTGTGATGAGATCCTTTGCTCAGTCCAGTTTACCATGTTACAGCCAGGCACTACAAGAGTGCGACAGGGCAGAAAAATCATATGAAGGGACTAGAAGCTTCTCTTGCTGATGGCAAGGACAAACCCTCACAGCAAGAATCGACCACTGCAGAGCCCCAGAGTGAGAGCTCATCCCTTCACCCACAAGCAAATAGAGCACACTGCTCCCAAAGCCCTGCAGCAGCTCTGCCCTGAGCAACCCTGCCTGCCAGCTTCACAGATGCTCCTCAGATCCCCATGAGACTCGTGTCCACCTCGGTGCTGTCCCCACAAAGCAAGGGGAAGGCCAAGGCAGGGGGTCCCACTGACCCTCAGCATAGAGCACATCAAACAAAGAACGGCCACGGCCACAGCTGTTTCAGAGTCAACTGAAACTGATCCCACTTAACGGAATTCCTGGGTCTCTCTTCAACACCAGGAGAGACAGACCCTCCACTGCTGAATGTGGGAACCTCGTCTGGATTTTAAACAGTGTTTTCCCAAGCTCTGCAATTAAGTGGTGATCCCATGGGGAACTCGGGATCGGGACAGTTCAGCCTGGCACCAGCCAGTCTGCCAGCTGGGAAGAGCTCTACCATTAACTCCCTGCAGACAGGGGCGGCCCAGCGAGGTGGAAAAACTCACCCCACCCTCCATACAGTACCTGCAGACCCCCTACCTCCAGCTCCTCCTCAGGCAAACACCCTGCCCAGATCACTGTGTCCCTGCAGGGGTAGCGCTGAGTTGGGTTTCAAAAGGTGCTGCTTAACATAGCACAGAGGAACAAGGCAACTGCTGCCCCACGCTCCCTCTGCCCAGGACACCAGCCCCTTTCCAAAGCACTCGCAGCCAAGTCCAATGCTCCATTGCCATGTCCCATGCGCATTCCTGGGGACATTCCGACCACGCTGCCAGGCACTGCCGCCTCTCCCAGCTGCCTGATGCCAACCCAAGAGCTGACAGCTTGCTGAAGGCCTCCTGGGACAGGAGCAACCTACCCACCCTCCAAACAAGAGTCTGCTTGAACCTGACAGACTTAGTTCAGCATGGAAAGTGACCACAGGAGGTGTTTGGGCTTCATTCAGCCCTTTCTTTCACCTGCATAAAATTTGAGGAGAGTCTCTGAACACCCAGTTTTGACAACTGGAGAGCTCACCCAGGATAAAACACTGACTCTTCCCCAGCAGAGCCCACCTCCTGAGGCACGTGGTGCAGCTAATGAGGACACAACAGCATCCCATGAAACACTGCTCGCTAAGTGTTCCTGGACTAGGGGGGACACAGACACACACATCCAGGCCTGCACAGGCCACCATCACTTCCAACAGGCAGGACTGAGGTGTAACACTCTCCCTGAGAAACCCAAGAGTAACAGGTACGGGGAGGAGACGGGAAGCATGTCTGGATTTGGTCCTTTGGTTCTGACAGGCTTTGAAAGATTCAACACAGCATGAAGGGGCTGGGGAGATCTATGAAGGAAGCAGGGGCCACCTGCAATGTGCAAGGCTTCAACACTGGATGGCTGGTCAACACCCGTGGTGCTGATGGTCAAAGGCACCCCCCTGCTACCTGAGCAGGATGCCAAGGCCCAGTGAGGACAGAAGATGACCCTTCTCACCTAGACGGAGCTCTCCGAAATTGCCGCATCCAATCTTCTTGCCGACCCGGAAGTTAGGACCCACCATTAAGACTCCCGAGTTGGTTCCAGCACTCCGGTTTCCATGACTGCTCCTTCCTCCACCTGCCTTGGACATCCTTTTCCCTTCCTCCAGCTCCCCTTTCCCTCCTCTCTTATCAAAATCCATAAGTTTGTGATACCCCGGCCTCTCCACGGTTACGCCGCTGCCATACAAATCCCAGAGCTGCCGAAAGTTGAGGGGTGAGGAGGACAGAAGCAGGGCTCTTCCTGGTTAATACACCATCCCGGGGAGCAGTGGGAGGGCAGGGTGTGGAGGAGGTGGGGGAGACGGCCACACAAGTGTGCTGGGCTACTGAAATGTTAGTGCTTCCCAAGGTCCGGCCGGGATTGTCGTCATCGTCGTCTGTTACAGGGAGGTCTTTGGTGGAGAGAACATCCTGCGGAGAGGGTCCTCCCAGCGCAGCTCCTCGGGCTCCCAGCTGCAAGAGGAGAGGAAGAAAATCAGCACAAGAAAACATAGGGGCAGAAGACAATGGGAGGCTCCAGACTCCTGCCCCCAGAGCCCCTCCAACACCTTCCCTGCGTTACACGTAATCCACAATGATGAAGGGTGCTGCAGCCAAGGGGTGGGAGAAGCTAGGGTAGCAGGAGCATCACAGGGAGCCTCACATCTAAGATGCAGGCATAACTAAATTACAATCTGGCCAGGGCAGGAGGTGAAACACTTAATCACCACGTTAGAGCCAGCAGTCATGTGGGGAGAATCGTGCTCCCATGGGAAAGGGCTGATGGCAGCAGGGCCCTTCAGAGGTACCAGCCAAGATGCTGCTGGTCAGACTGGAAACACACCTCCTCCCCCACAAAGAGCAGAGGACAAATAGAACCATGGAATGGTTTGGGTTGGAAGGGACCTTAAAGCTCATCCAGTTCCAACACCCTGCCACAGACAGGGACACCTTCCACTAGAGCAGCTTGCTCCAAGCCCCTGTGTCCAACTTGGCCTCCAACACTGCCAGGGATGGGGCAGCCACAGCTTCTCTGGGTACCCTGGGCGAACGCCTCAGCACCCTCACAGGGAAGAGCTTCTGCCTGATATCTAACCTGGACTTTCCCTGGTTTACTTGTAACCCATTACCCCTTGGTCCTATCACTACAGCCCCTGATGAAGAGAAGACACACATAATCCTCTGCACCATGACACAAACCACACCAGGCATGCCCTTTCCTATGAAGTGAAAAGAGGATATTCTGAATCCTGCTTATGCACAGGCTGTGCCCAGCTGAGTCACAGCACTGCCCCCAGCATCAGCCTCCTCTGCAGCAGGGCCAGGACCTTTTGTGCCAGCAGTACTGGGAGAGGCCCTGTGCTTAAGGCATTCCCCTTGTCTTGTCCCTACAGGCCCTCGTCCAAAGCCCCTCTTCAGGTTTCCTGCAGCCCCTTTAGGCACTGGAGCTGCTCTAAGGTCTTCCCTTCAGGAGCCCTCTCTTCTCCAGGCTGATCCAGCCCAGCCTAGTTGCAGAGCAGAGCCCTCGCAGCATCTCTGTGGCCTCCTCTGGACTCACTCCAACAGCTCCACGTCCCTCTTGTGCTGCTGCCCCAGAGCTGGATGTAAGACTCAGGTAAAGTTCAAGTAGAGAATGAGGCTTTCCTGTGGGATGGGAGTCCCCTTCTTCCCCCCCAGGCTTCATCCTCCAGGCCAGCACCTCCAGAGCATTGCCAGAGCACAGCAGCCTGGTCTTCCAAGGCCACTCGCGGCAGGTCAACCCCTGGGGACCACCCTGCTGCACCCAGTCCATACTGGCAGACGGAAATTGAGGCATGCTGAGCTTTCCAGCCTGCCCAATGAGGGGCAGGCAGCAGCCTGGGTTAGATGCCAGCAGGAAGCGGGGTGGGAGCAGCTCTGGTGCAGGGCTTCCCTGAGCTTTGTTCTCCCCAGCCCTGCGCACACACGGCCCACACGTGATATCCTGCTCATTCTTTGCTCCCCCAATGGTTTCCGCTCCAGGTTCGGAGTACGACCATGCCCTCCCGCCCCTCTCCTGCTTTTCCCCACCTCTTGGCCTCAGGCAAGGACATGCAGGAGTAAGGAGCTGCCGAAGAGGGTGGCACAGCATGGCTCTTCCCGGGCATCCCTGGGCTGTGGCTGCAGCCACATATAGGGCAAAGGGAGGCAGTGGGATGCACAGGACACGTTCCTTCACATCCCATTTTGGGTTTGAATCAGACCTTCATGTTCCTTCCCGGGGGATTTCAGGCTCAGACTGTTTGCATAGAGTCAGGTGGCCGCCAGCCAGAGCCCAGGGCACTCCAGCCCCCATGCCTGGGGTTATTTTGTTTTATAAGAGTTATGGGCCAGCTTCTGCAAGGGAATTTCAGACAATGGAGAGACACAGAGACCTAACAGAAGGGAAAATAAAGCCTGTTTCCTGTGAGCACTGGGAGGCTGCACTGTCCTCCCCTGGCCCGGAAGAACGCAGGCACAACTCCCCAGCAAAGCCCAGCTTTGGGAGCAGCTCTGCTGAAAGCTCCAAAGCCCAGTTCCAGACAGCAGGGCCAGGACAGCCCCCAGCCCTGCGCCGCAATTCCTGCTCTCCCAAAGCGGGGCAGGCAGAGCAGCAGGAAGCCATGGCTGTGAGTCAGGCTGGGGCAAGCGATGCTGCTCCAGGCTCTGCCACCAGCTTCCCCCCAGGATGAGCCATGAGGAGCCCAGGGCTGGCAGGAATCTATTTCTGCCTCCAAAGAGCACCCAGGAGAGGCATCAACTCACTGTACCTCAGCACCAAAGCAGGACTCACCACCCAGTGACTGGTCAGGTTTTCCACTCTGTGCCATAAAGAGATCTCTGGCCTTTAGAACTGAGAACAACCTAATTAGAAACAGAAACCTTTGGTAAAATCCCAGGACTCCCACTGCTTTGGAGCAAACAGCCCTGCAAAACCTGTGTTTGTCACAACACGGCAGCCTCTGGATGGGCAGCGGGGCCTCAGACTGCCCTGTCCTGCCAGCCCAGGGGAGCAGCACCATGGGGAACATGCCCCTTATAAAAAATAGTTGCATTTTTGAACAGGCATCTTCACCCAGAAGGGCACATCGAGGCAAGCAGCCTCAGAAAAGCACCTTTGAGGCTGGATTTGTTGGCCTGGTATCAAATCTGATGCAAGATGAGAGTAAGAAGACTTCTTTCTCTCTTTGGGAGGAAGGGAGAGGGACGAATAAGAAAAAATATATAAAATTGGCCTGATATTCAGTACAAGAAATTTCAAAGCAAGGTCTTAAGCCAAATGAGTGCTGTCCTGCAGTGTCTGCGCTGCAAGCGCTTCAACCCAGGGAGCCTGAAAGGGAAACAAGCTGCAGCCAAGTG
The DNA here is from genome assembly GCA_009867235.2 of Psittacus erithacus. Classification (NCBI taxonomy): domain Eukaryota; kingdom Metazoa; phylum Chordata; class Aves; order Psittaciformes; family Psittacidae; genus Psittacus; species Psittacus erithacus. The sequence continues at coordinate 3,516 of WYDI02006119.1, read as the reverse complement.
CAAGTGGCTTCAGCAACTCCCCAAAACAGACCCACAGACAGTGAGGAGGCAAACCCATGGCCAAGCAATCGCTGAAACCCAAAGGGATTCATGTCGGTTTTGATGCTACACTGGGTTCTTTGTACTTGCCATGTGGTTCTGAGCACTCGAGCTCTGCTCCAGTCACATCTCCAGGCTTTTCCCTGCAGTCACGAGGTGAGAAAAAGGGACTGGGGATGTTGTTTTAAGTAAAACGAAGAAGCAGCTGTGATTCTGGTTCTAGCCCTTGTCTCTGAGACCTGGAGACTGCAGTGTCGAGGCTCAGGAAGTTCCCAGCCACATCTGCAAGTGTAAAATCCTCGTACACCACCATCTGGGGCATATTGTTCTAGGCCCTTTCTACACACGCTGTGTTCCTACTCAAAAGAGGTTACAATTAAACGGGGCAAGACAAAAGAGGGGAAGAGGAGGCAAAAATAGCAGCCTAGAACAGGGAGTGAAGGTCAGGAACAGGTCCATGGTGCTTCTTGGAACAAAACCCATGTGTCCTGGACCAGCCAGCACCCTCAGGATGCTGCTACCAGCCATGGAGGCTTGACCACAGCAAGCCCTTATCTCCACAAGCCTTTGGGATGGTTACTTGAAGCTGGTTTCCCTGTGTACTCTCTGCTTTGTGAGCAAGAAATACAGCTGCATGCAGATGAAAGAGAAAAGCAAGCTTCTTGAGAGCACAAGGAAGAAAAGCCCTTGACACTACACAGCTCCAAGTACAGATCACTGCCAATTAAAAGCTAAAAATAATCCCAAATATTCTGATGTCCCAAAAGACAACCCATCAGCTGGCTCCCAAACCCAAAATGCAGACCAAAAAGCAACCAGTGGCCTTACACAGCTGAAACCAAATCCCAATACATTTTAAAACTTGAAGAGGCAGATGAAGTTTCAGCTTGCAAAGAGATCAAAAGTCTGAAAACAAAGCAAGATCCAACATCTTTAAAGCAAGTACAGATGGTCCCAGATGACAGCTCCAAAGGTTTGCAGTTAGAAACGGATTCCAGTCTCTAGTGTGCCAGTCAACGCTACTCATCCCAAACAGGGACACGCTGTGCCATGACACAGAGGTTTCCCAAAATGAGGGGCAAGGAAAGCCTCACCAGGCTTCCCACAGGAGACCCCTGTCATGCGTATGATCCAGTTGAAGGTGGGAGTGGTGGCAGTGGAGGGACACAGGGCAGGAGGACCAGGGCATCCCTAAACAAGCTCCCTGATGCATGAGTGCTCCCTAGTGCATGGAGACCACTACAGGGCTGCTGGGGCCTCCCTACATCCAGCCCACCCTCTACACAAGGCCTCCAGGGACTCAAACAAGCAGGACAACTCTTGGTACTCATGCATGGCCCTGACCAGGGGCCTTCCAAGTTAAGCAGGTTCAGGAGGGAAACAATTCACCCGGGGTGTGGGAGCTACAAAATGAGAAAGAGATGGGGGGGGCAAAACAACCCAAACCAAACAGGCTCATTCCAACCTGATGCTGTGACCTGTAGTGGTACAAAAGGTCCTCCTGAGGTGCAGGTTTGGGCCCACATCTACATCCTCCATGGACCATGCCACCATTCGCACATGTGTCTGCAGCAGTGGGGAACAGCAGAAGCCAATGCAAGCTGCAGGAACAAGGCAGCACCTTGTGCACAAAGACTCTTCCAGCTACTCCAAAGGACAAGATCTGGCCATAAAGTCACCTTCTCCCACCAGCTTAGCTCTGGACCAACAGGAAAGGAAGAAACCTGGACTGTTGCAGTGCAGCAGAAACCTGTGGTCTACAGTGTCCTGAGCTCTACAGGGCTGGTTGGGGCTCTGTTTCTGAGCTGAAGCTCCTCACTTCTCTTTCAATATCTGAAAGCTTCAAGGAAAAGCCTGTCCACACAAAAGGGAAATCCAGTGGATTTTCCAAGATGTAAAATAATGCTAACTTCTCACATTCTGGCAATTTTGTGTTCAAGCCGTATCTGTCCAAGCACAAAACCACCAGGATTAAAAAACAAAAGTAATTCAAAAAGTAATAATAAAGCATTTGTGGATTTCCCCCCAGAACTGTGCTGCGCTGGATTTTTCCTCCTGGTTTCCTCTTCCAGCTATCACATCTATGAAGCTTTTCTCTAAATTAGAAGCATTCCCTTATTATTGGCCATTCCCTTTCCCAGGAGATTTTTTAGACGCTGTGAACTTTGGTCAGCTCTTAACCTACAACAGATGAAGCTCCACATCTCTTTATTTTCTCCCAGCTTCCAAGCACAAGTATGGCTTTTTAATGGATTTTTAATATACCTTCTTTTTAACAAAGGTTTGTGCCACATTGTCCCCTCCACAACACCACGAGCAGCAAAGTTTCAACCTCACAGCAGAGAACTGCTCCTGCTGTAGGGGAGTCACAATTTGGAGGCCTCACCAACGCTCAGCTACAGGAGGTTCTCACCGCACGAAACCAGTCCTGACCCACATGGGATTTCACCGAGCTCTTTAGAGGATGCCAGATGACAAAGTCAAACCCAGCAGCCTGCTTTAAAAGTCTCAGCTGTTCCTCAAACCCAGAACCACAACAGCGCAGCTGGCGCTGGGCAGCCCGACCATCCTCTTGCTGCCTGAAGAGCTGCATGTGCTCATGACAATGGAGTGCACTCAGTGACCCCAACCCAACTCCAGCCCCAAGAAAGAGTGGGAGCAAAGCTGAAACCTGTTCTCTGAACATAATGAAATTAAGAAGTAAAAAAGGGGGGAAAACCGCCAGTAGTAGTGTTTTCAGTTTCTAGTAGAGCCCAGAAGGCAACATGCTAAGAGTCTGTAGGATCTCATGTGAAAGTGTGAATTCCCTGTTGTGATTTCAGAACAGTTCCCTCTCTTTTGAGATGGGCATGGAAGAGCCATACAAGCCACATGATGGACAACATCCCTGGACCAGCAGGCAGGTGACTTCACCCTGAAGTCTGAACCACTCGCACCACAGCTTGGTGTGCACAAGAACTCCCTTCTGGGCAGGAGGCAGCAGGACAGGTCTGTTCCAAGCCTTATGAAGCAGCTTCTGGCAGCAGCTCAGCAGTAATTTTTTGCACCAAATCTTCTTAATGAAGAAACAGGCCCCTCTGTAACCACCAGGAGTGGGACCGTTCCAGTGTCTGCTCACTGCTTGCATAAGCAGAAATGGAAATCAATGTGGAGAGTCTAAATTGAGAACAACCCAGATCCTCAACGCTCTTGAACACAAACATGCTTGGAGAGTCAACAGCTCTTCCAGGGCAGGTCCTGAACTTCTCAGTAAAAGCAGCCACAAAGAAAACTTCACAAAGCATCTCACTACCGCTGCGAGGTGCTGAATGCAGAACCACAGAATGAACTGGGCTGGAAAAGACCTTTAAGCTCATCCAGTCCAACCGTTGCCAGCACTGCCAAGGCCACCACTGACCCATGGCACTGAGGCCTCGTCTCCACAGTGTGTGAACACTTGCAGGGCTGGTGACTGCAGCCCTGCCCTGGGCAGCCTGT